>VWPU01013510.1:0-53268 GCA_013398955.1 Callaeas wilsoni
TCCGGCAGCGGGCGCGTGTCCGGGCGCGCCGCCGTGCCCGCGGGCTGCGCGCGGGGAAGGAGCGGCCTGGGAGCGGCGGCACTCGTGCTGCACCCGCGCGCTCCCGCTGCCAGCCACAGCTCCTGTAAGCCGGCAGCCCTCGGAGCAGCCCCTCCATCCTGCAGACATTTGCTTTACGTAAAGCAGCTCGCAGCTCTGTGAGTATTGATGTAGACATTACCACAAATCGCCACTTAGGGACCGGGAAGAATTGACTAACTGGTTTCAGATCCAATACACATAACCTGATCAGACGCAAACTTTAAGTACACTTGCAGTCGTGCCAACTGCACCAGCGGGGAAGTGACTCTTCTGCCGGCTCTTTAAAGAGGCCCTGAGGGGAAACCATGAAAAAATAAAGATATGGACTTAAGGCTTGTGCTGCAACGGTTGTAAGGTGAAGAGTTAGTCCTGGCATGAAACGTTAAAACACGACTGCTCTTTGCGAGACTTGGTTTGTAATTTTTTTTTTTTTTAATAAAACTCACCAGTCACCAGGGTTTTACAGCCACCACAGTTGGTGTGGATTCCTGAGGTCTTTCTGAATCTTCTTTATCTTAAAAGGCCCGGATGCTCTCCTGTTCCTTGAAAAAGGACTGTTCATGCTGCCAGTTAGGCAAAACATTGACTTAGAGAAGAAATAAAAAAGCAAGTGAGACCATTTCCTAGTTTTCATTGTAAGTGTGAGGTTTTCCAAAACTCTTGAGATTTGCAGGACAGAAGAGAGGCTGGAGCATTACCCGAACCTGGCTGAGGCACACGTGGGTTGATCTCACGGCTGTGTCTCCGTGTGGGGAGTTCAGCAGGACCTCAGGCACGAGGGCTCGTGAGAACACTGAGCTCTGCTCTGGGAGTGCTAGAGACAGCAGCATTTCATGTTTTTGGCGTTGACTCGTGGTGTCACACCTGAGAGCTCCACTCAAAAAGTTGGCAGTTGTGAATTTTTTAGTAGATTGTAACAATCAAACAGGATTCTGCATGCTGGGATTGAGAACTATGGAATGATCAAAGAAGGTGGAAAGAGTGAAAGACAAATTCAAATAATTAGTGGGAAATGGAGCCTCTTGTGCAGCTAAGTTGGGTGATTTGGAGAACAAATCGGAGTTCAGCTGCGTGAATCTGAGCTAGGGAGGAAAAGGGGCTGGTGCTCTGCGGCCTGTGCGATAGAGAAGCGGCTCCGGGCTGCTCGTCCCGGTCCTGGCTCCCGGAGCTAAAGGCGCGCGGAAAACGCCAGCGCTGTCTGACTGCACACCCGGCCTGCTCGGGGGCTTCTGCTCGGGCAGGGCTCAACTGATGCTGCTGTCCCATAGTTAGTATTCCCAGAACTCAGTATTGCCATGGAAAGCCCAGGAGGGTCCAGCAGGGCACTGAGGACTGTTTTCTCATTACTAAACAGAGAGATATTAACAACACAATGTAGGAAAAAAAAAAAAAAAAAAAAAAGCAAGCAAGCAAAGCCGGGCGCCTGCTCTTTTCTTCTCAGCATTATTATTTGTGACAAAGCCTTTGGTCCATTTTTCTTCATAATTTGCAGGACTCCTAATGGGAACAGCACCTCCCAATTACCATGGTTGCCAAAGGCTAATTTGGTTACCCTCAGGATCCACAATAGAGAAACTGTGTCGGCCCTTTGTAGATATTTGCATACTATACATACCGGGAATGTAAAACAGCTGCCCGGGCCCTATTCCACTATCATGGCAATTATGGGTCATTAGCTTTTCCTTTTTTCTCCCCTTTCTCCCTCTTCTTTCCTTGTTCTGGTCTTCTAAACTCTGCCAGGCAGCAGAAGCAGCTGATGGCTTTGGAGGGAGCAGCAGCAGGGCGCGGAGCTGCCCGGTCCCATTCAGGGGCTGGGGGTGACAAACTCGCCGGCTGCGCTCTTTCTTCTCGCGCCTGTTCCCTTGGGAGCGCCCCGGGACATCTGCAGCCATGCGCGTGCCCGCCCGGCGCGTGCCCGGCTGCCCTGGGCAGCTCCTGCTGCCCGTCCGACCCCGAAGCGGCCCCGTCACACACCCTGTCAACACCCCGCTCCTCGGGGACACCTCCCCACGCTTCCAAAACTTTCCTGGGCTCCCAGGGGCCCAGAAATTAAGGAAGGGGACAAAAGAGAGCTCCTCTTAATTTGGTTGGGATTCAATTTGTTAATGGCCAGAGCCTTTTAATAGTTTATCTCCCTTTTGTTCTGGGCAACGTTTACAGTCTCGGTGCAGTTTACAAGGAAGTGATGGTTTTGCATATACATTAATTTTTTTATGAACTGCTAATTTTATTGACAATAAGGACAGATTGAAAGACCCAAAGCTTTTGTGTTGTTTTGTTAAAGCAAATAAGTAAAGCACAAATGTAAATTACATCTCCAGGTTCACATTAGAGGTTTGCAAATAATACTGAGCTAATGGTTATTGCTAAGGAAAATAGCACTGGGATCAATATTCTATACAGTAGAATGCAATACCTCTCTCTCTTTTAATCACCTCATTGCAGAAATGGCATTGAAATTTGAAATCTCATTTTCTCCATTTGTACAAATTGAACATAAATCATTGTGAGTGAGGGGAGGTTTCGGGCAACTTCACTCTTTGTGGGATTGCATTGCTAATTAGTGCTGGAGGGAAAGGGGGATAGAGCCGGGGCTCCACCGGACTCTGACCTGCCCATGGATGGGTCTGTAAATAAAAAAATGGGGAATAAATGGTGGGCTCCATCTTCTCTGCACCGGGGTCTTCAGAGCAAAGGCAGCACTTGTGATAGTCATTTCTTACCACCATTAAAAATGGATAAATAATTAAGAACAAAATGCCGATGTGGCTTTTGTTGGTGTGGCGTGTACCTGGTGCCGTACAAAACACAAACTCCGTGTGTAGCTGCTTCCCCAGGAGCTGGGAGGGCGAGTGTGGCGATGCTGCAGCCCGGGAGTTCCCAGGTGTGTGTGCTCGGGGGTTCTGCTGCTGGTCACGCTGTTCTGGTGTTAGCGGTAGGTCTCAAAACAGTGTCATTGCTGCTGGTTAGGGCCTCTAATTTGCTTAAGTAGTGATTGTGAGGGAAATACCGAGAGAAGAACCTTTGTTGTTAACTTTGTAACCCTTTTCCTGTGCGGTCCCCGAGCTGTGTGTGTGCCCCCCAGCAGCTTATCCAGGACATCACAGACATGGAGAGAAAGGTGATAGCTATTGGGTAAGTGATTCAGGCCAAGAGGTGGGAGAGATTTGGAATAAACAGGGTTTTATTTGTCTGTGTGGGGACAAATCCTATGAGTAGGACACTACTGTGAATGTTATGGAAGGAGGAGTCGAAGTGACTGGGAGGGGTTCACACAGAGTAGGAGGATTCCAAGCATCACCCCATGGATAAAGACTGTTTTAAATTATTCACTATCAGTCCCAGAGATTTATCACTACACCTGTATTTTTCCATCATTTTTGTGCTTTCTAAACCACTACAATAGGAGATAAATAGGGAACTTTATGGGAGAAACCATTATTAAGGCTCATTATATAAATTTGTTCTTGCCATTTTCAATAGCTGAAAGTGAAGAAAATAAATAAAATACCCTTGAAAGTGAAGAACAAACACTGAGCTGGCAGAGCTGCTAGCAGAGAAGAAATAACTCAAATAATTTTAGAACATTTGGGGCAGAAAGCTCAAACTCAAATCGAGGGGTGGTTTGGGTCTAGACTATTTAAGAAGATGAAAAAGAGATCAAAATTATTAGAAATGTTGATTTTAAATCAAGATGCTATTTAAAGTGCGTATTAATTTTAAGGAAAGATAAGGATACATGACAGAAGTTGGCTCATCCATGGCTTGGTCTGTGCTGTCAAGTTCCAGTGTATTGAGAAAGCATAAAAATATATATCTTTAAACAAAAAATAGAGTTTAAATAAAACTCTTCTGGGAAAACACTCTTAAGAATAGACAGGAAAGAAATTGGGGGTAAAATACCCTCTTGATAAATGTCTTCCTTCAAAAGTGATGGACTTTGCGTTTAGGCGGCCGTCAGTGCTGGAGCAATGGGGAAGTGAGCTCTTTAACCAGTAAATTATGCAGAGACATTTATTTATTTATTGTGTGATTGACTGAAGGGTTTGCAGCTTTGCACATAGAACAGCTTATTTTGAAAACACAAAACCAGTTTGGGAGTTGTGTGATTTGCTAACACGTAGGCAGCCGCAGGGTCTCTCAGAGTCCCCAAGGATCAGTCACGGGCAGAGGACTGGGTAAGCTGAGCTCAAGAGGCTGCCAGAGCTGGTGTGCTCAGGGCTGCTGTGGAAAACATCACGTGGAAGAGGTTTGCTGCAAACTGCTCTTCCCAAGTCTGAAGTCTTTGGGATTGCTGGCAGGAAGGTGCAGGTCAGGGCACCTGGCCGAGGGACAGAGCTCTCAGCTAAACGAGGCAGGGGGATCATGCTCTAGGAGTTGATATTTTTCTTCTGAATTTATCATCTCGTGCTCTACAATATAAATGTTTATGAATTAAATACATTCATAACTAAGTGCTGCATAAACAATTGATAAATAACTACAGGCTGCGTGCATGGATACACTGATGTTTGTGTGCCTGGTATTGGTGAGACACCAGCAGCTCCTGATGCTGCAGAGTGCTTGGAACAGTGGCTGTGAATTATCTGCTCCTCATATTGATGGGATATTTCTGGAGCATAAAGATAATAATTAAAGTGTCACTTTTTTTTAGTTGCATTCCATATGAAGATCTGCTCAATATTTTATAAGTTGTATTTAGCTTCACTGGTGCCAGTAGAGAGAATTCATTTTGGGAGCAGACTAGATGAGGAGCTGCTATATTTTTAAAGAAGCTCCCAGTGCAGGCAGGCTCCAGGAATCCCAGCTGGCATGTGCCTGGAATGCTGCACGCCTTTGGTGTAGGCAAGTGTTGCAAAGAGCAGGGATTCCATGTGGAATAAAGGTCTGTCCTTCCTCCTGCCCAGGTGCAGGAGCTGGCCAAAGCACATGGCCCCAGAGCAGGACCTCACAGCGAGGTGCTTCAGAGCCAGGCATGTCGAGTAAAGGGAGTTTCTCCCTGGAACAGTCGGAGCAAGTGATGCTCTGGGTAAACAGAACAACTCCTCAGAGTTTGTGCCTCCAGACCAAAGAAGAGGTGTGCGAGGAGGACGATCAGGCTGAAGGGAGGTGAAGGCCCTTTCCCGAGGGCTGCCTCGTGGGAAAGATGCTCCTCCTGCAAGGTTATGTCTGCAGTGGTACTCGGGCATAAGATACAGACGTGTCCTTAAGCTCCAGCAGTTCCCTGACCCAGAGCAGAGGGCAGCTGGCAGAAGTGCTGCGGTGACACAAAAGGGGCGAGGTGACCCCAGCAGGGGAGCAGGCGTCAGGAGCGCGTGGCCGGCCGTGCCCTGGAGCCCTTGGTGTGCGGAATCCACCCACAGAGAGCCGTGTTTGGCCAGCCCGTGGTCCAGATCACCTCCCCTGCCCCAAAAGAACCTCACGTGTGTGATGGAAGAGGTATTTACAAACCTACCGAGCCCAGAAGGAGAGAATTATTGTATGAGTAATAATAAGCACTTAAATAGCTCTTGACAACTTGATTGATACAAACATTAACAGATTAACTCCTGCAGGACCTGGTGATGGATCTGTGTTTCCCTGTATTGCAGTTGGAGAAACTGAGGTATAGAGGCAGATTAATTTCATTGCTGACCCACAGTGTGTTGCTGGCAAAGGCAGAATCAGAATTAGAGACTTCTTAATGACCAATTAACAGAATTATGAAACAAAAGAGCAATAGCTCCAACAGCAACCTCCAGGATCAGCACGAGAGGACACTGCATATCCTCAGCATCCTGTACCCAAGTAGTAATTTTAGTCAAGAGTTAGTAATTGTATCTAGAAATAAGGACTATTTTTATCATGTGTCTTGCCTTGCATTTATCCAGTTCTCTATTTCACGTCTGCAGATTCTGGCTTTGCAGATATTTATCTATATTTAGGTGCATGCAAATACGGCTTTAGCAGTACAACCATAAAATACAGCCATCCATAAACTAACTGGGATATATGACTCTCCCTACTTATTGGCACTGCACTTTTGGGTATGTACATTAAATATGTGTCTATTTTACTACCTGGAGAACACAAAATGAGTGAAATCCAGCTATTTGCCTATTACTCTTTGACTGAAAAATTGTGTACGTTTATAGTTGAGATAGATACACAGTTCCTGCTCGGCTGTGATGGAGTCAAGGTGTTATTGATGACTTTGGGATGGCAGCAGTGCTTACAAGGAGTGGGGCCCTGCGTGACTTACGGGGCTCAGCCCAGACTAATGCTAATAAATCGTTGGTGTCAGGCCACGTCTCGGTGTATTTTGGGCGTGCTGCATATTTTACAGGCAAACTATTTCAGAAAGATGTTAGAGACTTTAATAAATGATTTGTACCATTTTTCATAGACTTCTCCGTGTGAAGGCAGACTGGCAGTTACCAGGCCTCCAAGTTGTACAAATAAGATTTTAGACACCTTTACTTATACAAAGTATGATCTTTGTATGTATAATAATGGGGAAATTTTAAGATCATGCATATCTGAGACTTCCTAGGTGTAAAGTGCTTTCCTCATTTGATAAAATAACAGCATCCTTATTCTGTTGTTAGTGAGCTGCAATAGTACTTGGTGGCCAATATCCCATCACCAGTGCCTGGATGCTGTTCTGTGCCTCACCTCAAAATTGGGCTTTGTGGGTGAAATTTTAGCAGAAGTTAGGGATGTTTGAAGTGAAAGGGATGGAGGAGGGCGAAGGTGCAAAAAGAGTGCTGTGTCCTCACGTGAGCACCTGCACCCAGCCCCTCTGATGGCAGCACGGGGCACTCAGGACTTGACCGGGGCACGGAAAACATCCTGATACATTCAGCTAATGCTAGTTGATGGGAGAAAATCCTACATTTCGGAGGCACGGACCTTACATTTAGACTGCTCGTACCCACCCTGGTGGCCTTGTGCCGCTGGGTCCTTCTCTGTTCGCGGCAGAACCGGCCCGGCTTGGCACGGTTTCAGACTTGGGAGCCGAGCTAGCTGTAATTTGGAAACGAAGGAATTCCCAACAAAAACGGGCAGTGCTGTAAGACGGCCATTCTCATACAGGCCTAGAAGCCCGTTGCCAGTGCTCGGCGAGGGGCCGGAGGAGGCCGCGGCCCGGGGCCGGTGCCGTGAGGCCCGCGCTGCCCGCGGCGATCCCGCGCTGCCCCGAGGCTCCGGCCCGCGGCCAGCGGCGACCACAGCGCGCCCGGAGAAGCTCCAGAGCCCCGGGAGAGCCTCCGGCCCCTCGCCGTGCCCGTCCGGCCCAGCTGGGACACCAGCAGCCCAGCCTTTGGAGCATAATAATAATTCTGCAGATCAAAGGAGCTCTTCTTCAGACAATTACAGTAAAATTGAAGCTCTCCTCCAAGAAGAACGCGTGCCCTTGTTGTGGTTTCCCTTTTTTGCCCTCCTTTTCTTTCTTTCTATCCCCCCCCTTCCCCTTTTTTTTTTTTATCCTTTATGAGCAAATTGCTTTTTCAGGGCTATAGAAAGAACCGATTGGAAGCTGAAATCCTCCCTCTCTGCCCAGGGGTGGGATTCCCAGGGTTAGACATGTAACATCTGAAGGGTGATTTTTTTTAAAATTGATATCCGAGAATAAAAGAGAGAATAGTAGGAGAAGCTGATCAGGAATGAATAAAGTCTCCTTTTAAGCTGAAATAACCTTCCCCCCCCTCCCCAATTTTCCCTCCAGAAAAGCCGGACTGTAATTGCTTGCAATCACTCGGCACAAATTGTCTGTGCGTATTTGCTTTTTAATTTTGTATAATCTGGTCCATTTCGCTCTCTCTGCCTTTGAGCTTAACCTCTCTCTTTCTCTCCCTCCTTTTCTCCCTCGCATGCCTTCCCTTTCTCTCTTGCTTTAATTCTTCAATGCTGCTAAAAAAAAAAATTATTCCTAATTCACAATGATCTTTGATGGCTTTTACTAAGGAAAAGGCACTCAGGAAAAAAAAAAAGAAACTGAGTGGACATGTGCTGCAACTGGTGAGATTTCCGTGTTATCTTTGAAGTGTTTGTTAATTTGTCTATTTATTTCATTTCTGTTTCCTTAAGACTCAGCCAGCTGGTCTAATGCCTCCATGGGATGCTGTTCCCCGCTCTCCGAGCAGGATCTGGGGAGGCCGGGGTGCGACACCGCGGTGGCATTGCTGTTCCTCTCTGTCGGGGAGCCCCAGGGTCCCAGCAATGATTAATGCCTCCTCCAGCTGAACCTGGGGCTTTGTAAATAATGTTTCTGAGACTCGGTGCTTAGAATTTAAGGTTCTCATTCAGATTTTGCACTAAAATTTTCTTCAAGCAGATGCCTGTGAGCTGCTTTCTCAAGGTTTGCCCCACTGTTTGAGGAGGAGCCTAGTTGATGTTCCGAAAAAAATTTTGTGTGTTAGAAGATGATAACAGAGATCCTGGGAATGAGAAAGTGCAGAGATACCATCTGTCAGAGCAGCTTCTCATCGTTAATGCTTTAAACATTTAAAGATGAGTCCATATAGCTTGGTGGTCTGTCGGCACCAGGGAGGGGATCGAAGGGCCGAAGACTTTGACCTCATTGCAGTTTTGCGATTTCATTTTTTAAGCAACCCCAGGCTTTGGCAGCTCTCTCTCCAGGGCAGCTGGGCTGTCCTGCTCTGTCACTGCAGGGCCCAGCACCCAGAGCAACGCCCTGCCCTGGGGACCCCCAACCATCAGCTCCTCTTCCTGCCCCCGCTCTGGCTTCCCAAAGCACGACGCAGTGGCCTGGCTCCATGCACGTGATGCTGCTGCCTGGCAGCGTCTGAGAAGTCCTGGAGGTTTTCTGAGATTTCTGTGGATGACTTGCTGCAGTATCATATTATGTATTTTATTTGGGAAGTCTTGGTTCAGTATTCAGTTGCTACCGTTTTGGGGCTTTTCCCTGCCCTGCTGGTCAGGGTTTGTTGGTTTTTTTTTGTTCTGACAGTGAAAAATGTTTTAAAAACAAAAACTAATGAAAATTAATATAGTAATATGTATTTTCTTGTAACTTGGGATTTTTCCTTGCTATTTCCAGAAGCAGAGCTCTCACCCCTCTCGGATTTTGATGGTAGTTTGTTTGTTATGAATGCTCTGAATTGTTTACTTCAAAGGAAGCATTAAGACTTTATTTTCTTTTTAAAGAACTTCTAATGAGTAGTTCTAATAATGAGCAGAGATATTTACACGAACAGTCCCCAGGTCTCCCAGACCAATTTTGGAAAGAGCCCCACATGTTTCCCCCATGTCACAGGAGGGTGGGGGCTCCAGACCTGTCTGAAATCCTGTTGCTGTTCCACCGGGTCCTGCTTTCTGCAGATGAGAATTTAACTTCCTATTTGGAGTCATTCGGTGGTGGGATGCTGCTCAGGATCTGGTTTCTCTTGAAATTTCTCCCACAGGTAAATGTTTTATTTTTTTTACTCATAATACCTTGAAAGGAGAAAAAGAGCAAGCCCATGGCTGCATAGAGAAACCTGAAAGGGTCTGGATTCCATTCTTCAAGCTCTGGAGGGATCAAGGGGCTGGCAGGCACTGGCCTTCAATCTAAACAAGAAAAGAAAATTAAAAAGAAAGAAAAATAAGGAAAGGCAGCTTTACCCTCAAAACAAATAGTTGCTGATTCCCAGCAAACAAACCTGTAGGAAAAACCCGAGCAGTTGCAGAAGGAAAATTCCATGTATATTTCTCTTGATGCGTTTTAGGTTTGTTTGTAACAGATTTATAATCCTGTATTATTCAGCTTTTCATTTGAAATTCCAATGAGCTGTTTGAATGGTCTGGTGCAGGCTAGGAAGTAAAGAGCATAAAATAGTCCCATTGACTTATGATTTTCTGCTGACTTTTTCATTGTCATCCCATATCTTCATTCTCTGTCATCAGAGCGTTCCGGGAATGTCCTCTGTTGCCTGTCTGATAGCGCTTTGGAGTATAGGAAATGGGATGAATTGCAGATGGCTCAATAATTTATTCAGATGTGGTCTGTCATCTCTGGGCAGGCTTCAAGCGCACGTGGAGAGTGGGTGGGAGATTTTATACAAGTTTTCTTCCGACTTCCTTCCCAGACCATTTCTCCTTTGACTCGTGGTGTCCTTAACAGCAGACCCTTGTCCTGGAGGTTTCAAATGTGGCCAGGACGGGCTGAAAAGATGGGAATGGCTGATCAAAGCAGCTCCTTGTCTGTGTTATATCTCGGCAGTGAATGCAACAACTCCTGTTGAAACACAGGAAGCAGTTTCTGTCAGTTGAATTATTTTTACAGATTGACCTTATGCTTTTAAATAAAGTCTTGGTGGGAAGAGCAGGACCTTTGTGCTTGACCGCAGGGTTTGAGAGTGGAGAGCCCCAGTTTTAGTTGGTTGAGGGTGAAGGTGTTGTGTTCAGTTTGAGCTGACTCTCACCCAACACCCGTGTGAGATTTCTGATAACTGCGAGTGTTTGGACCTTTTTGTTCCCCTGAGCTGTCTCTTCACAAAAGATATTTCAGGGTCTTTCAACCAGTTAGGAAAGTTCATTATATTTTTAATACAATGTAGAAAAAAAATTAAAATAATGATTTGATATACAGGCATTGATGAAAGATGTATTTTTAAAGTAGTAAATTAAAATCTCATTAATATTTCAGTGAGAATATTTTGTGCTTATCTGTTTCATCTCTATTTTTGACCTATGGCTTGGAGTTCACAGCATGAAGGAGATGGTGAAATCTGTTCACCATAAAATGTTAATTATAAGTAAATTACAGCACAAACGTTCAATCAGCCACATTAATTCTACATAAAGTGAATTATTGTAGCAGAAAATTTTAAAATGTGACTGAATTTTATAATCTGCATCCTCCATTTTCTACCTTTGCTCTTAGTGCTGTGCTGCTCCTCCCTAGCATGGCTGAACTCTGTGTGCTGATAGGAAGTACTTTCTCCTTAGATGATGTTAAAAATGAAAGAGCACAATTTGATCCAGTTTGCAGCTACTAAATGCCTCTTGAATACAGAAAATTGAAGTAGCAGGGTTGGAAGGGCAGGAGCTGTGGGTGGTGGAGCTGGGGCCAGTGCTGGCTCCGGCAGCGCGAGCGCTCTGACCGGGAGTTGGAGTCATCGCAGCCCCACGAGCGTTTGCGGGACCCTGCATTTGCGTTTAATCCTGTATTTATTTTGACAACCAAAAGGCACGTGAATCCCCATGTAGTTTTGAAAATGTAGCTGGAGGTCTCGCTGGCTTCCTGACCCTGAGGGGAGAGGTTTCATTTGAATCCCAGACTGGTCTGTAGTGTTGCTGCCTTTGTAAATCCAAATGTTGCATGGCATTATAAAAGAATTTCTGCCAAGATGCAGAAATTCCCTTGGAGGGAAGGGAACAGAGGAAATTCCCGATTTGCTGGTAGGAGGTGTGCGGGTGGATGCAGGAGCTGGTGATCCTGCAGCCCAGTGAGATAGCCCTCTGGGTAGAGCGTGCTGCAGGGAAGGGTTGGAGTGCTGATCCCATGAGCTGGAAAGGAGGGAACCAGGGCAGGCTGAATCTCACAGCCGCGGCAAGTTGGTGAGTCACAGAGTTTGCGCCTCCTGCTTCGATGTGTCCTGTCAGTGCTCGAGTTCTTGCAGATGCCGTTCAGTGTCTCTGAGCTGTTGTGCCTCCACACCTGAATCATTTCCCACCAGCGTGAGACGTGGGCTCCAGAAAACATGTGTGAGTCACTGAGATCTGAGCTGTGAAGTGCTGCGGAGGTCTTGGAGACAATCTCGCACCATTTATTGGGAAATGAAGGTTCTTGTGGGAAGTGGGACAGGAAAGCAAAACGAAACTCGGACACCTGAACAAAGTAATTTGTCAAAAGATAATTATTGTGAGATGGTTTATTTGCATATATGTACAAAATATGTAAAACAGTCACTGTGGTGTGTGCGTGAGTGATGGGACTGAGAACTGCGGTAGCCGGCGACCACGCCCTTGGTCCCTGCCAGGCACAGGCTGTGTCCATCCAGGTCTGCTGCGAGGTTCTGCATCCTCTGCCTTTACCCGTCAGAGCTGTGTTGGCGTGACATCCTGGGCACCCTGATTTACTCCCACACCCATTCCCCAGTTCCCATCCAGGCTGGCTGGATGAGAAACCCTCCCCCTCATCCAGCTGCAGCGTGATCCCACAGCTCTTTGGGAGAGATCAGTGTCTGTGTGGGTTCTGCCAGCTTGCGGTGCTGAGTAAACACCAGCTCAGGACAGCCTTATCCAACCCGCGTGCTGCTCGGGCTCTCCGCAAAGGAGCAGCGTTTCGGCTGGAATGGGTACGTGTGAGGGGATGCTGCTCCGGGGACACAAAGTGGAACTGCTGCAACAGCTGTGGCTGAAGACAGGGTGGGGAAAATGAATTATCACGGGGACCTGAAGGGTCACCAGTGCGTTGGAACTGGACCAAGCAGATGTTTATGAAGTCCCTGAGATGTTCTCAATGTTCAGGCATTGACAGGCACTGTGTTGTGAGGAGACCAAGCTCAGATACAAAGGCTTCTCCTGGCTGCATTCCCCCCTCATGGCTTCTGTCAGGTCACAGCACAGTGAAATGATTTTCATTTGATTATTTTCATTTGAAATCAAGGGTTTTGTTAGGTTTCGATCAACTGCCTTCATCAGCTAATAGTAAACACTTATTTGTCTCTCCTTTTCTACTCTCACGTTCCACACAGTGAGTTGCTGCTGGGGTAAATTGTGCCCCATGTATAAAGCTGGATCTCGGTACAGCTGGTGAGGTACCTGGGCGAGGTGTAGTCTTAAAGCTGGCTTCATCAGGGTGTTGAAAGAAGGAGATGTGATCGGTTAAGCCCCTCAAAATGCACAAGCACAGAGGGGAAGCGTGAGGCAGGCTGGAAGCTCCAAGCCCTTGTTTTCCAGTAAGCAGCGTGATTGGCAGCAGGAATAAACACGAGCGGGAAGCTTGTGTATCAATCTAATTGTATAATTGCAGGTTGCTTTCTGCCTGGTTTGATGTGCAGATTGTAGTAATGTGGAGTGTCTCTTTGGTAATTTGCTATTAAATCCAACACTAGGAAGTAGTTCAGTGGCTTCCTGGATGGATACCTGGTGTTTGAGATCTTTACCTGCTGGAGCAGCGCCCATGCCTGCCTTTTCCTTTTCCTCTTATTTTTGTTTATATAGTGGTCAAAGTTTTTTCAGCAAGTTGCCAAGGTGAGTTAGACATAAAGGTCAAAATGTGATAACTCATTACCCAGTGTTGTAAAAGTCACTGCCAAGAGCTGAGAGCAATGTTTAATTATTCCCTCTGAACTTGTACAAAGTATTATTTTATATATGTTGTAATCAGTATACTGGGAACTCTGCCTGCCCAAACCTCAGGGCTGGCTCTGCTCAGAGCTCCCAGTCAGTCACTGGGCAGGAGGGGAAGGGTGGTGTTCAGTAAAACCCATGCAGGAAAAAATCCTTAGGATGGGAAAAATGTCAAATAGTATCTTTGATGATGGATGTAGAACAAAGCCACAAAGGGAGCAAGCCCCTTATTACTGGGAGAACAGGAGAAGGCTCCAGCCCTGCAGGGTCCCATGTGCATCTGGCCCATCCTCCTTACCTTGGTTACAATTAATCAGCTGCTTTTCCAGTGCAAATATCCCTTTCCTATTCCTCAGAGATGAATTGATTTCTGACTGACAATGCTGTAATTCCATACCAGAAGTTCATACCTTTATCTCGGAGCACTGAGGTCTGTTACAAGTGACAGAGATACACTTCTCTGAATTCTTGAAGGATCTTCCCAGCTGTTCTGCTTCTTACTTGCCACTGGATTTTTGTATGATGGTTACATTCTTTTCTGGCTTTGTCGTGGTTGGAAAACTGCTTAATAATAAAAATTTAAAAAGTAGAGCCAAAGCCATCATGGCTTGCAAATACATGGTTTTTAATAAATTCTGCTAAAAACATCAGTTGAAAGGTAATTCCAAGTACAGCTTGCCAGGTCAGGAGGTTTTCCAGTAAGGCGAGTGTCTCCTTGTGCATTATTTATGCCCTCGAGTATGCCCTGGTGTTGATGACAGGATCATTTTTTGGTATGTTGTGTTGCAGACTCATAGTGGACCAACAGGTAACCAGAAATGCTGGTTAAAAATCCACAATATTTCCCTGAATAAAGAGAGTTGGCTTCTCTGGCAGAGGCTTGGTGAGGCACTGGTGTGACATCCTACTCTTGGTGTAACATCTGGGAATTGGTGGGTAAATAAATAACAGACACCTGTAGGAGTCAGGGTTTTCTTCCTCTCCCAGCAGTGTTTTGCCATGACCTTGGTGCAGTTCCATCCTGCCTGGCTCAGACACTGGTTGCATCCCCAAAACTTAACCTCTGAACTCCCCGGGGTTATGCTCAAGCCAAAGATCACTGAGCCTTTAGAGATCAAGAGGATGTCAGTGAGGAGGGACGGCGCGATGAGCCTCAGACACTCATTAGTCCTCGCTGAACGCCTGAAAATAACGAATTTCAGCTTAGTCAACAGCGGTGAAAGACACTTATTGTGTTCAGATTGCCTTGGGATGGCTTCTGCTTGTTGGGGCTGGCAAATGGCATTATCCGAAGGGAAAAGCCCTCTGTGTGGTGTTCCCGTGAGGGCGGCTGTGTCCTCACTCCTGCAAACACAAAGCGTTCTTGGCAAGCGGAGTTTGATTAAGAGCCTCCCTGAGACCAGCCAGGCTGGGCGTTAGTAGCCGAGAGGGGCCCTGGCACCTGAGTTCAGGAACACGCTGGGAAAGAGGCTGCATTTCTGGCAAATGTCATCGCTTTGTGCATCCTCGCACGCGTTTCTAACACGGCTGCGCTTTGTCTACCTGGAATATGCAAATAGTATTCAAATTAGAGCTCAGCTTTGTGACTGTCAGCACATACCCCCCAGCTTCCCTCTAGCAAGTGACTAATGGGAACATGTGTTCTTTCTATTTTGGTAAAGCGGGGGGAAGGAGGGGAAGGAGGGCCAGAGCCGGCGGGACTGAACCATCGCCTCCTTCTCCCCAGAGGGAGCAGAGCCCGCAGCAGAGGGGTGGGGATGGCGGGATGGGGGCTGGGGCCGCTCTCCAGACCCCCTGCCTGGGGCAGTGGTGGTGCAGGGCTGTGAGAGCCCACTCCCCACACTGCGCCTGCCCCAGGCCTCTGCAGCTCCCAGCACTCAGACGAGCAGCACAGAGTCCAAACTTTGTCCTTGGCATAGGCCATTTTCTTCCTTTCCCCCATCCCTTTTATTCACAATTATACCTATCCCTATATTTGTTAGTGTTCCTATGGCAACAGCTCTAACTGCTTACACAGAATTGTAATGTCAGGAAACTCTTTAATGTTTCTGTGGATGACTTAATGTGATTTAGGAGAAATCCACCTCATCCAGCGCTGGGCACTGGCTCTGGGCCCTGGGGGCTTCCTACCACTTAAGGTCTCTGAACTTGCCTCCCATGTGGAGCAGGACTTCTGCCTTCTATTGATTCTGAAAGTTGGTCAGCAACAAAAATTAAAATAATAGCACACACTCAGCACGCATTTGCTATTCCCAGAGGACTGTAAACCAAAGGCTCAGATATTGCTGAAGCTCCTGGTGGCTCCAGGCTTTTCCAGTCACATATAAGGAGTACTCGAGGTAGGGACATCTCATGTCTTGCAGAAACTGTGGTTCGGTGTGCAGTAGGAGCCAGGATGGGTGTCACAGTCCTCTCCAGGTCCGCTGGAGCCGCGGCCATGCTGCCGCTGGAGTCAGCGTGAGGGGACACCAGCGGGACGCCCTGCTCTGCCCTGCACAGCCAGCAGGTCTGTGGGAGAATAATGCCAGGAGATAGTAAGTATCTGAATGCACACTGAGAGAATCAGAATTGCTACTTTGCAAATACTGGTGGCTCCATAGAACTGTCCTCCCAGACTGCTCAGGATCTGCGTTCCGATGGGGAGGCACATTGCCACTCTGCCAACAGGGCTGTGTTGTAAATATGCTCATTTTGGCTGTTCTGCTTTCAGGTAGGAGATGTTTCCAAAGCAGGATGCGCTCCCCGCCTCTCCCTGAGGTACAGATCTCCAAGTCCCAGGGCATGTGTAATTTCTCTCCCCCTCCCCTCTTGCCCCATGCAGCCTCACTATCTTCACAGAAGGACAGAGCTGGTTGGCCCCATTTGCCAGCTCCAAGTGTGGCTGAGGTGTTGTCTTCTGTTTTTAGTAAGATTGTCAGCACTCCTTTCTGCTCTGGATGAGGAGAGGAGGGTGATTAAAGCAGTTAGGATAGGAAAGTCACTCTTCTTAATTAGCACAAATGCAGTGAAGGTTGTTTGCTGGCCCTGGCAGAGGAAATGGTAATTAATATGGCACGGAGACAGCAGAGAGACAGACGGAGAGTTCAAGGCCAGCGTGTGAGCCTCCAACCCCAGGATAGTGCTGGCAGGGGCAGTGGGACACGAAGCCTGTCCCTGTGGGATGGATGGAGCACTGGCCATGTCCCCTGGACCCCTGCCCAACTCTGCACCACGAGACACGGGGCTCCTTCCACTGCTGTAGCCTGACCAGCCTTTCCAACTCACAGTTTACCTGGTTTTGTGTTCCAATGAGTAACTTCCTTTGCACCTCTTAGCACAGCCTTGGGGTTAACTCTTGCTGCTGTTACCTGTGTCCTTGGGTCACGTCAGCAAAGCCAAGACCAGAGGAGAGCAGGGTTCCCATATTCCCACCAGGACGATCAGTGTCTCTGCAGGGCAACATGCAGAAACAACAACTGAACCAAGGGCAAGCAAACCCAAAACGTCTGCGTGGTCATGGTGACCTCTGCCATGGACTCGTGTGTAGGTTTTTGGACACTGTGTTCAGCTGTAGCTCACTGTTCAGGCAGAATTAAGGGTATCTGAGGTAAGGGAGAGGTGAGCAAGGAGACGTTATTGTGGGTGGAGTTGTGATGGACAGAAGATGATTACACAAAGCAGGATCTCTTGTAGCTGCATTTGAGTCCCTGTTTGTGCTGTTCCAATGGTCTTGCACGTCCCTGTTGATGAGGAGTTTGTCTGCTCAGGACTGTGGTGCTGTGCTAATTCTCTGTCTTGCTGAATTAACATGTTTTCTTCAGAATGTTTATTCCTCAACAGGTTTTTTTTTGGCATGTTACATACCCACAAGCTTCTAGCATGTTTGCTTGGCACTGTGATGTGGATACCTAATGTTATGCCCAGGAGCAATGGAGCAGGTTTCCTTAATTTGATGTTCCCAGTTTTGTTGGGAAGTAAAACCTGGATGCTGCCTAGTGAAAAGGGTCTGGAGTTAGTCGTGCAGTTTGCAAAGACATTGAGACTTGTCATTTTAGCTGGGAGAGAAGTCAACCAAACCCCTAATATGAGATTTTCCTGAGTCCCTGGAAACTTGATAAACCAGGTAAATACATGTGATACAGGGTTCAGCTCCTTAAATGTTCTAATAAAAATTGTTTAGCTGAGGAATTGACTTCATTAAATGGCCTTGGAATCACCTTTGGAAAAGCCAGGCGATATTCAAGTAGTGAAGAAAAAGCAGCGAGTGGGGCGGCCGAGGTGTGCATGTACCTGGAGCAGCATTCCTGTAAAGCAGCTTGGGAAACTCCCGCAGGGAAGCGTGATCCTGGTCAGTGCACCTGTCTGTGCTGGAGGAGACTCTCGAACACCAAAAACCAGTGCCCAGGTCTGGAGGTGGTTTTTCCACCTCAGAAGTGTCACCAAGGAGGCAGCGCTGCTCACGTTCCTCAGCTGCGGCATGGAACACTTGGGCTCAGAGCTGCTCTGTCTGCTTCTCCTCTTCCCCCTGGTGATAACCCAGACTGAATAAAGCAAATAATTGCATTTTGGATAAGAGGAGCCTATGTAATGTTCACGATGGCTGGGAGCACCATTCTCTCTGAAGTGAGCAGCAAATGCTTCTTTCTGACAGAAAAAACAAACCCTGGTTCATATGTGACCCCTCCTGTTCAGGTGGTTGCTTTTTTGGGGAGAATTTTCTGTTTTTCTTCATTGTGGATTTAGGGGTTTCTCCTTCTGTATTCCAAGGGATTTGTTGGCATCCTTTCTGTGCCTGTTCCGGGAGCCAAAGCCTTTCTTCCCAGAAGAGGAAATGAAGGCAAGTGTTTCCTGTGGAGGGCTGGGGCTGGCAGGAGGCACCTGCCCCCCTGCCTGGGCAGCCCCTGCGTGCAGCCCTGCCAGAAAGGCCCTGCTGTCCTGTCTGCCACGGTCCATTAAGGACTGCGGGGAGCCAGGAGACTCGTGTCACCTCAGACTGAAGTTGAAGTGAGGTCAGAAAGGTGAAAAGGCAATATTTTATCCAATAAGAAACCCAAGGATTTGGATTTGTGCCAGAGCAGCAAGTGCTAAATCATCATATCCCAACCAGGGGATTTATGGCAGAGTTACAAAGATGATAATTTATTTAAGCACTTGTGCTAAGAATTTTTTTTTCCCCTGTTGATTCTTATTAGCATGGAATGTTTTACACTTTTTAAAGGGTATCATAGTGAAAGAGGGAACATTTGCAGGGAAATGTTATCCAGAATACATACATTGTTTAAAAGAGCTGCTCTCCAGCTTCCAGACACTCAAACGTTTAAAGCGAGAAGCAGCACCTGATGTTTTATTAATCGCACGCACATCGGCAAACTTCCAATAGCTCATGTTTGTAAATACAAGTAGCAGTTCAGAATCTCTTTTAAGATAAAGCATAGCAAAATATGGATTTTCTCTACAAAGCTGACTTCAGGAACAGGTCACGGTGTGCCAGAAGGATGCTTCCCAGTGCCATCCATACTCTGCCCCTGCATGCTGGGCGGGATCTGTTCCATGCCCCGTTCCATCTTGCACTGGTACCACAGATACTTTTTTTTAATGAAAAGTGTTTTCATTGTTGTTTCTTCAGCTAGATTAGTGGGGGAAAGTGGGCTGGCTCGCTCTCAAGGCTTTTCTGTGAAGAGCATGTGTCAGGACGATGCTCACAGGCAAATGGGCAATGAGGAAGGACAGTGGAGCTGGGCAAAAGGCTGCACTCGTACAAGAAATCACAGAATCCCAGAGTGGTTTGTGTTGGAAGGCACCTTAAAGCTCACCTAGTTCCAATCCCCAGCCATGGGCAGGGACACTTTGCACCAGACATGTCACCTCTGTGAGTTCTTCTCTGGCCTTGGTCCATTCACAAGTAGATGTTAATGTGCAGGTTATGTGCTGACCTGTGACCATGGGTTATGTTTGTGAAACACAGAAGCCAAAATTTAAAATAGACATATCCTAGAGTTTAGCAAATTTCTTCAGGTGAGGTAGGCTGCAGTGAGATGCCAAGTGCTTCTCCTTGCTTCAGGTAGGAGATAGGCCTGCCTGCCATCTCCAAGGATCTGTGATTGAGGACTGCAAGCAGCACTTCCTGGTGCTTCCAAGGAGTGACGATCCAGTACGGCAATAATGGCAGTGGAGGAGATTTCCCATTTAGACTGAGTCTACCCAACAGATTGATGTGTTGAATATGAACTTGTACCAATGAGGCTTCAGGGTTTGTGTACAGATTTAATCCAGTGGCTAAACATTCCTCCTGGCAGCAAACACAACTCATCCATTCTTACCCCGAGCCAGCGCTGTGGGTTTAGTTGTTTCAAGCTGAATCAGCATGTAGGTAGTATTTCATTCCTACTGTGCACGCATCTGATTTTGAGTAAATTATTACAGATTTAATCTTTATTCAGGTCTTTGTGTGCAAGTCAGTGACATACTAAGATTGAAAGGTGGCAGGAAAATGTTGGTTGATTCCTCATCGGTTTGTATGTCTTTCTCTGCCAATTACAGATTTTTCATTGTCTGCCATCAAAAATCACATGAGTAAGAGCATCAGCAGTCTAAAGTGGGCACTCCTGAAATCAATCTTAATTTCATTTACAACAGCTAGATTTTGTTTGATTCTAAAAGAACTAAACCTGAAACTGGTCTGGTGCTTATGACCCTGCCCTGAGGTCGCTGGGCTGGGCTCTGGCCCCTCCTCTGGACGTGGGGGAGTCCCTCCGCTGTCATTGTTGGGACACTGTGGGTGCTCCCTGGCCTCCAGGGTCCTGCTGTGAGCCCCTGAGAACCTCGGGTTTCCATGGCTGAAGCCGTTGCTTGTTCAGGGTCCTCTCCCTGCAAGACTCTTGCTCAGGATCATTTTCTCTCTGCTTCTATTTTTGATGGTATCTCCAACAATAGACGCGTGTTCCTCCTCTGTCTGTTCCAGCCTGACACAGTTTAGTGCTGCGGCGCCTACGGGAGCTTGAAAAGAGCATCCCACCCTTTCTCCCCTGCCCCCTCCCCCCTTTTTTTTTTTTTTGGCCAAATTCCTTCACCCAGGCAGAAAGATCAGCTGCTCTTACTGGCTTTTACTTTTCGAGAGCATTTTCCGCCCGGCCGTGGCTTCCCTGCGGAGCGAGGCTCCCGCTCCATTCAGGGGAGAAGGGTGCACTTTGCGCATCTGCCTTTTGTTTGGCCTGAGCCTCTGGGACTTGGAGAAGGGGGAGGAATTGATAAAAGCAAAGCATTTTGCCATAAAAAGAGCCGAAGAGGGCAATGGAAGGCCATTTGTGTAATTCCCCAGGCTGTGTCTCTCTGAAAGCGAAGGTCTGGCGCAGTCTGCATAACCCGCTGACTTTGGATCTGCCTTTATCCTTTACCACGTGCAATCCGTTCTTGTACAGGAATTAGAGATTAAAGGCAACTTAACCTGTGTTTTTCTTTTTGTTTTTTTGCAGCATTCTTTGGCAGTGAAATGGTGGAGCTGCATTTCAGATCAGACAAGGGGGGTGGGTGTGAGCAGGGAAAACCCCCAGCAGTTTCCCACGCCCCAGCCCAGAGCTGCTCTTCCACTGTGCCTGGGCACTGGGGAAAGGCCTTGCAGGCCTAAGGGAATTACTGGGATTTAGTCAGGGCTCCCTTTCTTATGCCTCTAACAGTGGTTTGTGGTGCTCAGGGCTCTGCACGTGGGGAGTGGGTGTCCGGCAGAGCAGGTGGCTCCGTGGGGCATGTGTCCTGCAGGGCCGGGCAGCTCTGGCTCCATCACAGGACAGCTCAGGGACCCTTTGCACCTGAACACATCAAATTGTCAGGTCTTGCATTAAAAAAGTCACTTTTTTGGAGGGGCTGCCCATGTTCTGCTGCATCCACCGTTGAGAAATGAAAGCAGAGGCACCTTCTTGGGGTGTGGTAAGAAATACCTCATTTGTTCTATGGTGACAAAGCAACCGAGGCAGTGTGTCATTACAGGGGAAATCGCTTCCCTGTGCAGGAGTGTGTTCTGGAAGTTTCTCTGTTGACACGGGGCTCCCCGCGCGTGGAGCGTCGCGGTCCGTTCCGGGCACCGAGGCTGAGAGGTATCGACAAAGCACGAGGAGATTAGAGAGGAGCAACAAAAAGGATTAAGGGGCTGAGGGATTGATCTCTGAGGAAAGATTAAAGGAGCTGACTATGTGTAGCCTAGCAGAGAGAGAAGTACAAGGCAGCTTGGTAACGGTGTACAAATGTTTGAAGATCTAAATGTGAAGGGGTTGATCCTGCAGACCTCACTTCCATAATGTCCCTGCAAAATCAATGGCATTGGGTGTTACATTTGCAGGCCTGAACCCCAATACCAAACCAAACTTGGTTATGATAATATATGTGTTTATATAGGGAAGCTGGTGAAGTAATGTGAAGAGCAACAAGAAATTCGCAACACTGATACGCTGAAATTTTAGATTTCTCCTAAAATGGAAGGTACCAAATCCTTCAGCCTGGACATTTAATCTGCAGACCTCACCCAGCAGTGAGGGAAGAGCGATCCCGACAGTGGAGGGTCTGCATGGGCTCCTCCACTGGGTTCTGCTTTCTTTCACTGCTCCGGATCTGCACATCAGAGTTCAGGATCTGCAC
Source organism: Callaeas wilsoni (assembly GCA_013398955.1). NCBI lineage: Eukaryota > Metazoa > Chordata > Aves > Passeriformes > Callaeidae > Callaeas > Callaeas wilsoni. Next base: position 21,967 of record VWPU01013510.1, read on the forward strand.
GAACCAGGCTTCCCCTGGGGGTGTCTCTGCTGGGGGAGTGAGGGGTGCAAGAGATGCTTTGGTTTTGGGTTTTGTTTTTTTTTTTCAATACATAGCAAGAGTGGCTTTACTGTGGTAACACAACATTGGTTGAAAACCCAAGTTTCTGCCGGGGATTATTTGATGTTGGAGCACCAGGATTAGTTTCCCTTTTGGTACTTTGAACTGTGACTGCTGTTTGCAGGTGCAGAAAATGAATGTGACACCTCTCAATCAGGTAGTAAAATGTCATGTTTCTCCTTTTCTTTTTTTTTTTTTTTTTTTCAAGATTGTATTTACCTGGCAAAATTCCCAACCATCACTCTAAAATTAATATTCCCAACTGGGGCAGCTTCCAAGCTACTGCTCACCCTCCTCTGAGCTGGCAGAAAGAATTATATCCCTTCCAAGTGCTCAACAAGTCCAGCTATTTCCCTTCATTTCCAAAAGACTCCAACTAAACATAAATCTGTCTGTAGTCCTGACAGCCCCCAGTCATCTGTTTACCAAAATAAACTTTAAGCATATATTGAAAAATAATTTCTATTGAAATATGCATCCCTATGGCATTTGAGCTTGGTATTTAATGCCTTTTTTATGGTTAATAATGCATCAAAAGCCTTTCGAGTCTCAAGCTTGTCATTACATCACTTACATGATGTGCCGGATGTGTTTAATTGACTAAAAAACTTGGAGTCAGTTTTTATTTTAAAAAATACTAACATATGATTACCAAGTCCTATTTCTCCTGATCTGTGTGTGCCAGTACATCGTCAGCTGGTGGGGAGCAGCTGGTGGCGGCGCTCACGGAGCTCAGAGAGGGAGACAGCCACAGGAACAGCAAAAGCTGCTAGTTCAGGGCCTTTTCCTGAAGCAGAGTTTGCTGGGGTTGGATTTCTGCAATGGAAAAGCAAGTTAATGCAGTAAAATAGTATTACACCTGGCACATGCTTAAAGTAGAGGACTCTTGTCTGAGAACAGTTGATGGTTCCGCCCTTGGGAGTGTTTTGCTCCCAGAGTCCCCAGGCGTTTGTTGCCAGGCCCTTGGCATTTGCAGCCACACCTGTGCACTGGGGTCATTGTCACCACTGTAATTCCAGGTTGGGCAGCCTGGGGCCTTTTATCTATGGCCTTGTGGACAAATCTAATGCATGGGAAGGTTTTCTTTGTTTTGGGGGGGTTTTCATCCCTCAAAAAACCCTAAATACATGTGGAAGACCCTGCTGCAGTCAAAATCTCCCCATATGAGTGTGATGTTGTAAGCAAACAGGTGATGAGTGCTTTTGGAGAAGGACAGACACATTTCCTTCATGCCGTGTTTGTGCCTCAGTTCACTTTTTAATGTGGTTGACTGTTCTGTTTTGTAACAAGAAAGTCATTGTCTCCTTTCCCTCTTAGGTCAGTTGTTTTGCCTTATTTTTACTTTTGTCTTTTAAGTTTCTGTTAAGCCTTTGAAAATACTTTTTGATTGATTGGTAGGGCTTAAAATCCTGCGATTATATTCCAGTGGAGGCACAGGAAGGAGGAGAGAAGACTCATGTTTTAGAAGGGCTGAGGTGGTCGCGTTTGTAAGGGTAGTGTGAACATGATTTTGGAGGGGTGACTTGGTCATAAGTCGGAATAATTCTGTTAGTGCAGGTTAAACCGAGCACTCCGGGGACGTTTTTGTGCTCTTCTCAAGTGTAATGTGACTTGGGTTTGAGGCAGATACGCTGGATCCCCCTGATGCTCGGTTCCCATTCTCCCTTCTCCCACTGGCCGGTGCAAGTGCTGATCTCTGCCAGCTCGGAGCCTTGATGCAGACTGGAACATGTGTGTCTTTGGGACAGCTCTGTTAGATGGGTGAGATGACACCTTTCAGCTCTATTTCTAAACTCCATATACTATGTTTTTTAAATCCTCAGATTTTAAATGACAAATGGATAATTCCCTAAGCTTTCTTTTGGTTTTTCCCGATTCCTCCTCTGCGTGCTCATGTTGGTGCCAGCAGCTGCCCCATTTCCTGGTAAATATTTGTGGTCTCTTAGAGCCGGTCACGTTGTGTCACCGCTGCTCTGACACCGTTCTCCGCGGGTCCCACGTCCCGTGTCAGTTCTCCCCCGGTTCCGCAGCGCTGCTCTAGGCGGGGTCGGTTCGTCCCGCAGCAGCAGGGTCGGTTTGCCAGCCCCAGTGCGGGGGTGCCGCCCGGGGGCTGCGGTTCTGTCCCCGGGGGCTGCGGTCCGGTCCCCGGGGGCTGCGGTCCGGTCCCCGGGGCCTGTGGTTCCGTCCCCGGGGACTGCGGTCCGGTCTCCGGGGGCTGCGGTTCCGTCCCCGGGGGCTGCGGTCCGGTCCCCGGGGGCTGCGGTTCCGTCCCCGGGGGCTGCGGTTCCGTCCCCGGGGGCTGCGGTTCCGTCCCCGGGGGCTGCGGTCCCCTCGTGCCGTGCCAGGACCGGCCTCTGTCCGCGCTCGCTGCCCTCCCTGGCCCCTGTGTTGTAACTCTGGCCTCATGTTAATGTTTCCAGGTCAGCTCTGGCAGGGGGCTGTGAAGGGCCAGTCACTTAATGAACCCCTCTGGGACCTCCCTCAGTTGCTCACAATTTTTCTCCCCCTCGTCAGGCGGGGAGGCGCAGCCCATGCTGTTTCACTCCATCACTTTTTCCCTTTGCCTTTTCTGCCTGCATGCTCCACACAAACAAAACAATTATCAATGAAGACAAACTGGGGCCTTTTTCCTTGAAAGCGCCTCCAGCCTCGCCCTCACCCACGTTTCACAGGTACACATCAACTTGCATTTCTTTCTGCCCCTTCTCTGTGTGTCTCTGCCTTGCAGGTGCTGAATTGCCTGTTCCCAGTTGCACACAGTTCATCCTTCAGATGCAGACCTGCTATTGACCTGTGCAAAGCCAGTCAGTATCCACATGCACGTGCTTGTGTGCATGGGCTCTTACACAAGCTCAGGAAAGAGAGCTGGGGTCATTCATCCATTGGAGAATTTCTTTGTTTCCTTTGGCTGGAGGTGACCTTACCTGCATGTGTTTCAGACAAAAATACCCCCAAAATCGTCTATTCATCCCCAGTTTACATCAGTGAGGCTTTTGTGTACCATGAAATGGGATTAATACCACTGGATGTAGCTGGTTTGTGTGTGCTGTGTGCAGGCAGGTGTGTTTTCTGAGGATGCATATGTGTCTCTGTCTTTCGTAACACTAAATATTTCACACGGAGTGTGAGATGACAGCTGGGAGCATCTGGAGTCTTTGTCCGGTTCTAGAGCTGTGCCCTGATCTTGGATCTGTACTTTGTGGGTGGAAATTTCGCATCATGGATATTTAATATAAGGAAGTAAAACCAATCAAATCTTCCCAAAGTGTGTCTGTAGCTGGGCTTCCCTTTACCTCGCACTGGCCACTTCGGGCATTCCAGCTTCTCAATGGATCTCAATGCACCGATGAACCCCCTGGCACCTTTGTGAGGCTGTGAAATCACCTTGGACAGCTTTAGATGGCAAACGTGGGAGGTGACCTGCAGCGAACCAGTAACTTCCTTAAAACAAAAAGCTAAAAGAGAGGGCTCTGAGCTGTGCAGGGTTTTGTCAAGGTATCACATGTTTGAGGGAAGTGTGTCCCCAGCCCCAACCTCGTGGCACGTGCTCTGAGTGCTTCTGTGCCACTGGCGTCTCTCATGCCCTGTGTGAGAGAATTTATTCCTGCACTCAGGCAAACCGTGTTTCCCAATCCAGTGTCTGTTCCTTTGAGGAAAGGCTCTTTTGGGCTGCCCTGCTGGTTCATCCCTCGTTCCCACCACTGACCGTGGGGTGTCTCTGCAAGGGCTTTCTTGATCCACCCGCAGCTGCCCTGCGTGGGGAGGGCTGAGCTGGTGCTGCTGGAAGGGGCTCTTGGCAGGGGGAGTTGGGCCCTGGTTGGCATGAGCCCAGCCTGTCTCTGTGCCTTGTGCTGGCTCCTTCTGCTCGGTGCAGACACGGGCGCTGTGCGAGGGCTGGCGGGTACCAGCCCCATCTCCAGGAGCCACAGGCTCCAGAAACCTCCTTCAGAACGGGCCGCCTAGATAAGAGTCATTCTATCCGTAGTGAAATTCCTATTTTAATGTAATTTTACAGACCCTGATTCACTGTCCCTTAACTGCAGCTTGTTATTTCTGGCATTAGAGGGTAAAAAAAATAGCTTCTGGGCATGTGACACTATTCACAGGCCTTTAATGTCAGAAATAATGATCATGTTAAATTGGAGCTCATTACGACGAAATGAGACCTCATTGAGCCCTCTTTTTGGGGGGTTGTTTAATGATTTTCCTTTTTCTCTCCTTTTTTTCCTTCTAAGTAGCCCTGAATTGGTACACTGGGAGAGAAGCTGGGAGGTTTGGTGGTAAATTTAAATTGCAAGAACTGTATACCTTTAAAATCTATTTTTAAAAAAAAAGCGCCTGATTTTTCTACTGTTCTCCCCAAGTACTCTGGTCCTTTGTTAGGTTTTTAGTTATAGAAATTTCTCGCACCTCTTAAGGCCACTAATAATGGTGATATCTAAGGCAACTACAAAACATATTTGGGACTTTATTTCAAGCACTACTTTTCTCATAATGAACATGAGGATCCCATTTTCCAGTCTTTTCTCTAATCACATTCAGAAGTGCGGAAGCTCCTCCTGTGAGAACTGTGCTGAAGCAGCTCTGCAGTGTGGGTGGAGCTGTGTGAGACCAGGCAGGTGCCCACACACCCACCCTTCTCAGGGGCCCCATGGCCACCAGCCCTGCCAGCTCTGCAGCCCTTCTGGACATCTGCACGGTCGTGTGTCCTGCCATCCCCGTGCCCTCTTGGTGGCCTCTCCACCCCTTGTGGATTTGCTGTTTCTCAGTCCAGATGTGCTGTAGGAGAAAGAGGCTGTCGTTCAGAGGGAAAGTAGTTTCGATAAATTTGTCAGGATAAAACCAATCTCTGCCTAAGGGGTTTTCTTGTAATGTCTGAGATGAGTGACAAGTGTTGCTGAAATCAAGAGGTGACACAAAAACTGTGAGGATATGGGATGGTGTGATCAGCTGTGGGCTCCAGACACAGTCAGCACAACTGCAGCCAACACAGAGAAGGAGAGCTTTAATAAATATTTCAAAAATAGTGGGTTTGTTTTATGGATCTTAGAGAAGGCCCAGTTAAAAAAGCAGCACAGGAGAGAACATGAATACAGAAAGGAATTGTGATGGAGGCTGATGGAAAGAAAAGTACAAGGATGGAATTAGCTGCTGGGTACCGAAGGGGAGGTGGTACAGAATGGGTCGTAAAGGACTGTAAAGGAGGGAGATAATATATATGCACTAGAAAAGAAGCACCTGCAGATGGTTGCAATGCCACGGTGATAAACTTGGAAGATTTTTTTTGCCCTAGGTCTCGGGCAGAAGCTGTTAAGACTGGAGAAAGGATGTTTCCATTCTGTGTGTGACAAGCAATGGGTGTCTAGGCAAGTATTTAAGCAATAAAGATGTTAAGTAAAAGATTTTCAGGGGTGTTAGGAAGAAAGAAAGTCAAAAGTAGACAAAAATCTGAGAATGATGGCAGAGAAAAGCTGAAGTGAAAGCTGATGGCTGAGATAGGGACTTCAGTGTCAAGGTATTTGAGAAGGCTGGGAGCGAAAAAGGCTCTGCAGGGCAGATTAGGACCTCTGCTCCAGCTGAGTGGGGTCCTTGATGTGATGGACAAGATTTTGAATTATGCCTTTAGATAAAGGGATAGACCCTTGAATCCTCACCGAGAGGCAACTGCATCTGTGTTTGTGGCTGGAACATCCATCTCCTCCTGCTCCATAGCACGTGTGTGTGTACAGCTGTATGGGAGGTGCAGTGGGTTCTCTTGCGAGCAGTTTTAGGTCATGGAGAACAGAAAAACTGACAGCTGTTGGTATTTGGTCACTGGGAAAGGGGTGGAGAAGCTCACCTTCTGCCTGGTGCTGAGATTCTGGGGAGCCGAGGGGCAGCTCCTCGTGGGACTTGGACAGAGAAGCCCTCGCGTTCCGGCGAGCCTGCAGACCGACAGCCTGAAGCGCTGCGGAACCGTCTGTCTGCACGTGCTCGAAAACGACCCAGAAATGGGCATGCTGAGGAGAATGACTCCCTGCTCCTGCTCCGCTTTGCCTCGGCATCGCCGGTGGCACCGTGACTGCTGCTTAGCTCAGAGAAAACAACACTTGGATTGTGTTTAGCATCTTCCAGTGTAAAGAAAAATCCTGAAGATAATTATTTGTATCCAAATTATTTTCCTTTCTTTAGCAGATGTTTTCAGACTTCAAATATGTTGTTTTCTGCAAGTGCTGCATAATAAATTAATTGTTTAATTAGTAATAGATGTGTCACTAGTGGGAGCAAATCCCTTACTTTGAACAAGTAAACCAGACACCCCTTTCATGTTTAATATGTTGGGTTTAAGACTTTTACCTCTTTTTAAATACATGCACTTCCACAGATCAGATAATACCTTAAACTATTGTCAGTGATTATGTGAGCTCTCATAACACAGAATGGAGTAAAGTACAGACATTTCTTCACTTTAATCAGCAATAGAAGCAGGAAGAAATTAGAATTTGCTTCCCATCAGTAAATCTCCTGCACACGTTCCACCTACTCTAAGAGGTCCTCATTACCATAGATGTGAAAATCTCAGCTCTGGAAATCTTTGTAACATAATCCAGCATGAAAACATCATCTTGTTGTGGGAGGAAGTTAAGGCACAGGGAGTCTCATGGAACTGGAAAACTTTTGATCCAAGACTGGCCTTCCTACTGGGGAAACACTGACCCAAGACTCTGGCCTTCCTGGTAGGGAACTTTCTTCTTGAGCCCAAAACCAAAAGGAGCCATGATGACCACCAGCTGCTTCAGCTCCATTGTATAGGAGTTTTTTTATGAGGAAAGTTTTGTTTCAAAAATATTTCTGTATTCATATATTTAGTGATTTAACTCTTTATAACTACAAAGTCCTCAGTATGAGTATCTAGTGATTCTGGAGTATCAATTCAGACAGTATTGACCTTGTACTGAATGGATGCCTTGCTTCTGCCTTGCCAGTAGGAATTGCCACTTTCATCAGAACAGTTTTCCTTATCTCATGGGAGTCCTGGAGAGAAGAGAGTTTCAGAAGAGCTAGGTTAGTTTTAGTGATTGCTTCCTCCTAGACAGGAAGTCCAGCGGGGTTGCAGAAATAACACCCAAGCGTGCTCTGGTCTGGTGACAAGGTGTGGATGGGTCACAGGTTGGACTCTGGTCTGGGAGGGCTTTTCCAGCCCACAGTGACCCTGGGATTCTGATACAGGTGTATGGGCAGCAAGAGGAACATGAGAGAGTCTGGGGCTGCTGTTGGATGTGTCTGCATGTGCTGAGGAACGTGTGGCTGAGTCCATAGCAGCACTGGAGCATATCTGAGACTTGAAATGTGCTTTAGGTTTGGGGAACACTGGCCTCAAGAGAAGGCTGTGGCGAGAGTGTGCAGGTGGTAACTCACAGCATAAAGGTTCAGCCTGGCAATGTACTGGTTGAAGGACAGTGTTTGTGATGTGGCAAGTTCTAATAGTCAAATGTGTTGGTAAAAAGAGAAGGAGAGAGAATAAGGAAAATTGCCAAATTTTAAGGAGCAGTTCAGAATTTACCAAGTGTAAAGGAATCCAGAGAATCCCGAGTCCCTCCTGTGCTGTCAGCTTTGCACTGCTGTCCCTAGTTCTTGGTGACCCAGCCCAGGACAGCATTGCCTCTTTGCCCAGCTCCACGGGGACACTCGGCTGTGGTGGGCTTTGCAGGATGTACAGCTACCTGCTGCAAGGAGGTAGGAGACCTAGAAGTTATTGAGCCAAAGCTGAGTTCTCATGAAACATCCCCCTGATTGGTGTTAGCCTGGGCTGGATGCTTGCAGGTGACCAGGGCGTGGCAGCTCTTTGTTCCAGCGCTCTCCCCTGGCACACCCCTCTCTGTGAGCTTTATCTATCCAAATTGTTAGCAGAAAAGATAGATGTATGCAAAGCGCTTTCACAGAGTCCAAGCTGGAACAGCTGTCAGAGATGCAATCCCACTTAGTTGGTCTTCATAAAATGCGTGCGGCATTTTTAAGAGTCTGGATAAAGGGTAAAGGCAAACTGCGCCCATTTAGCAGGAGGCAGCATGTGACAGCTGACAAAGTGACAGTGGGCCCCTGAACAGCCCGTGTCACTCTTCAGCAGGAGGCCCTGAAATGCCCATTTTAATTTAAATGTTATTTTCAAATAAAATTGCCACTTTGGGATAATTGCTTCGTACTGTGTAACTTTGAGAACACCGTACCGAGCAAAGTGGGTGCAGCTTTCCTTATTGTTGTTCTTATTTGTTATTGTGTGGCACCATATGGGGCTGCAGCCCCGTGCTCTAGGTGGTCCCCAGCTCTGCCTGCTGCACAAATCAGCCTTTTGTTCTGGGAGCCATTGTTTTAAAAAACAGAACACCCCCCCAACCTCCGCACAAGGTAAGGGCCAGGAATTGGGGTGATCTCAGCCACGAGCATTGTTTGGGGGTTGTTGGCACAGTTTGCTGGTGACCACATCCACATCGACGGGCACGACAGAAATGCTTGTTTTCCTTTGTGCAGAATGACTTGGGAGTCTTTTCATCTGAAAGCTCCACTAACTGTTCCCTTTCCCTTTTCATTCTGGCCTCTAGAGCCTCCTGGTATGGCATAAACAAAAAAGCAAAGCCCATTTCTAGCTGTTCTGCAAATGAAATCAGTGTGTTTACAGATTCTGGTTATTTAAATCTTCCCTCATTTGGAGAGGAAAGTGTCACCAATGGTTGCAATGGGCGTGCAGGGTTCTTTTCCTCATGTTTTGGTTTTTGATACCTTGAGGCTTGGGATGTCCTGGTAATGGAGTGGAGAGGTCAGGAGAGCGGCGGTGAGAGCCTCCGTCTAATTCACACCTTGGCACCAGCACGCTGGGGCTGACACGTCCAATTTGCGGTGGCACTGTGTGACAGGTGTCAGCACTCGGCAGTCACACAGGAGCACACACGGCTGCGGAGTCGGGAGAGGGGGATGATTGAACATTCTGCAAATGAGACACCCAGGGAAAGAAAAACACACGCGCACCCGCACACCCGCACACAACAGTTCAGTAGGAAATCTGGGCTAATTAACGCCTGCTGTTGCCTGATGCGTGGCACGGCCCCTCAAGGACTCTTTGCCATTCGAGAGTTGAAAACATGTCAGGAGGCTCTTCTTTTCTCTTGCACGAAGAATATTATGACATTTTAGCGCTAAAAAAAGTTATGATAACTTTCTGAGTTTTCATAGCAAGTTGTGAAACTTCTTGAAGTTCAGCCTTACCAGCTCCATCCCTTCCCTCCCCATCTTGTGTCTTAATCAGGTCACCTGGCAAGGTGCACCTCCTGAAATCTGACCTTCTCCTGGACACATGGCTGTGTCCTGTGCTTCCCTGCTGGCCTGCAGAACAGGGTCTCTGCCTTCCATGCCGATGGCAGAAATGATCTTTTCAAATTTGCTGTTGGTACCGTTGGCTGTGGAAGCACCATTGACTTTTGGGACTGACTTCCCCAGATGACCAGTGGCCAGATGCCACAGGTGTTACCTTCTCCAGCCAGGGAGACCAAGGCTGCAGAAATTTGGGGCACTCTCCATGCCTGGTGCTGGGTTCAACCCTCCTTGGTGCATCTGGGAATGTGTGTGCTGAGCAGCACCAATTGCAGCTGAGGAAAATTTGCTGGAGAAGAGCAGGGGTGTCTCCATGGTTCTCGTAAAATTCTGGTGGTGATGGGAAAGAAGCAATTCCCAGGTACGTGTTGATACAGCACAGCCCTGGCCTGGCTGCCCAGGGCTCTGGAGAGGCTTGGGATGCATTTGGTGTGTCCGTGGCTGTGAGTGGCACAGCCCGTGCCAGCCACCCCTCATGAGCTTTGCACTAGTGTCATGAGAGGAAGATTCCTGGGCCTTAAATGTGCCTGGAACATGTGAAATGCAGCTCGATCCTTACTCTCTATCCTATGACCTTCCCATCTCAGCCTCTGTCGTGGTGCAGCTCGGTGGCTTTGTGCTTTCTAGAGTGGGTTAGCAGTGGGGAACTGCGATACTTGAAATTTGTCTGAAGTGGGAGGATCCCCTCATTTGGGGAAACAGCTCTGTACAATGCTGCAAATCAACGGGACACAGGCTTGTCCTGCTGAGAAAGTCAGCAGAGCCAAAACTGAATTTAAAGGAAGCCTTTATTATTGTTATTATTATTATTATTATTCATGTCAGGGCTCCGTTGGGAAAATCTTTATCTGCATTAAAACGTACATAAGAAGAAGAAAGAAGAAAAGGCCAAGAAGAGGGTGTACTACAAAGCATCCCTTTGAGCTCAGCTCCACGCCTCTGTAAAGTTCATTGCCAGGCTCTTTGCAGGGAGAGAATTTGGGTTCAAGGTTGAACTGGAGACGTTTCCTGGCAGAATGTATATCCCCTGATCACACCTTTAGGAGATTATCCCGTCATTAAATATTTGTAGGATAACAGGAGAAGCCTAATTTAGTTTTTGTTTCTTTTTCTCTGTGGTTTAATCACAGATGAAAGAGACTAATAGCACTACAGAGCTTTCTGGTGATCAAAGGCCAATCAATCCTCTTTGTGGAGTAATTAACTATTTGCTAAACTTGCAGAATTGATTTCCATTTAGGGCTAAGAGAGAGGGTTTTAAATGAAGACCGATTTACCAGGCGTGAGGAGGGAATCTCAGCACTGATGCCAGGAGATACTCAGAGTGATGAATTGGAGCCTGCTAATTGGAGGATGAAAAATACAGCTGGAATCTGGCCCCGTTTGCTCCTACTTTGGTGAAAGACAGGAAAAGGGAAATCAGGCTGAGAACCTGACAGATGGCTTTGTGCAACAGCAGCAGGAGAGCACAGTGTGGTTGGAGCAGCGTCCGACTGGCTGGAGGAGACATGGAGGGAGCCAGCACAGGACTGGGTTGCAGTGAATCCATCATCCAGGTAGATCTTCTGTCAAGGAATGATTCTGGCTGCTCAGGCACAGCTTTGGGCTGGTTGCAACTGCACTACTTCCCTCGATACAAAATCAGTCAGGCAGCTTCATATGGCTGCAGCTTTAGTTTGCCAAGAAATTTTTAGCACCATGGATTAAATAATGGCTTTTTGAAAAGCTGAGGGATAGAACGTCCTTTGGCACTCCAGAGTGGAGATATGGGAGGTGCTCTGCGTTCATCAGTGCTGCAGCCTCAGAAGGATGATCAGGATGCTGGGCCTTACCTGAGAGTGTCCACATGGGCAGCTGAATTATCAGGCAGTCAGACTGTTTATGGATATGGGGCATCTTCTACAAAAGAGGAACTAAAAAGTTTGGAATTCATAATCTGTGATAGTAAACGGAATGGAAGAATGCAGTAGCAGCTTGTAAACTGTGAGTGGCACAGGAAAAATGGTTGGGCAACAATTAGAAGAAGCAAGTGGGGTATTCATGAAACAGAGAAAGTTAAACCCAAAGACAAGTCAGTCCTTTTCTTAGAGCACAGAATTAACTCATGGAATTTATTGCACAGGATATTGTGGAGGACAGAAGAATAAATGAGTTCAAGATAGATGAAATTTGTGGAGAAGAGGTTCATTGGTGGGTACTAAACACAAGAGCTGGATGAAATACCAGCTGGGGAGTCCCTGAGCAACTGCCCATGTGCCCATGTTCTCTGGCCGTGGCTAGAGACAGGACCCTGGCTTTCAGCTGGACCCAGCCTGATGGTTCTTAGTCCCCATCCAGTGGTGTGCAGAGCCCTGCATTGCCAGGGCACAAGATAGCAGCACTGGGCAGTCCCGGGCATGTAACTGCTGGGTGTTGGAGCTTTTTGTAGAGCTCTCAGAACCCCAGACCTTGCAGGGTCACCTCCTGGCTCTCAGAGTAAGTCCAAACCTTCCCTGAGAAAAAGAAACAAATTTGACTGTAAATCTGATCTTGTTCCATCCAGTTGGTGCACAAGTCTGATGTTACTGTATCTTGGAGAAATTTGGCTCTGCTGTATCAGAAGATCCCTAGGAGCCCACGAGCAGCAGCAGCTGGGCGGGCGTTGTTGCAGCGCTGGTGTTGAGATGATTGTATTTGCTTGTCATAAATTGAATTCGCCTATTAGAGAGCTAAGACTTGATTTTTTTCATTAACACACAAAGCTGGAAGGGAAAGTTTCTTCTGAGGTCCCTCCAGACCTCTTTAAGCAGGGGTATAATTATTCTCTGTTGAGAAAGAGCAAAAGGAATTCCAGAGCTGTTTAAACAATTAGGAGCGGAGCTGTGCGGCGCGGCCGAGCGCAGCACCTCCTCGCGCTGCCCGGCGGCCTGGGCTGCCTCGCTGCAGGGTAATTGCGTTAGGGACCCATGCACCGCCTGAAAATCAATTCTGTTGGGCCAGCGTGGCTGTTGGGAAATCCACTCAGGCAATTGAGGAGTCCATTAGGCTGCGGGCCCCGTGCGTGACCTCCCCAGGATTGGGGTTGACACTTGAACGAAGGCGTTTGTCCAGCTAAAGGACAGTGCTACCAGCAGACTCTTATCTCCCCTAAATTGGATTACTCAGATCTGCTTGTTCTCTTTAAAGATAGCTGCTTCAGGTTTTTTACCCCTCTCTTCCTGTCTGTCTGAGACAGTTACCTGTGATTACCCTTAACATCCCCTCCTTAGCTATTCCCAGGCTGTTACTGTCTGATAGTGCCCTGTGGGCTGGCTTGGGTCAGGGAGTTGGTTCTTCCAGCCCTTCTCCAGCAACAGTCTCTTCCCAGAATCCTAGTCTGGTCTGAGTGTGAAGGGACCCAAAAGATCACCCAGTCCCACCCCTGCCATGGGCAGGGACACCTTCCACTATCCCAGGTTGCTCCAAGCCCCGTCCAGCCTGGCCTTGGGCACTGCCAGGGATCCAGGGGCAGCCACAGCTTCTCTGGGCAACCTGTGCCAGGGCCTCAGCACTCTGTGAGTAAAGAAACTGATGGGTGACAACACAAGACTTACTTTAAAATGCTCAACCCATAAGGTATGCAGAAAATCCCAGCAGTCCTGGACAGTTCTACACGGGTACCTTCCACTTTGTGTTTTCAACTCCAGGAACAGCTGTTAGTGAACTCTTACGGTGATTAAACTCAAACATCCCCTCCTAGAGCAGGTTATCAGCTTATTCTATCTTGTAGTGCAGAAGATATTTTATGGGGACATGAAACAGAAATGTTTTCTTGCTTTTCTCCAAATTATGGAGGGAAAAATGGAAAATAAGGTTGAGGAAGAAATAGCTAGTTTGAAAGAAGAATTTTTTGTGTGTATTTTGTAAATTATGGCTGAGAAAAGAAGGGAAGGAGGAGAAGGGCAGGAAAGGGGTTGGGGTGAGTGTTGTGTTAGTACATTTTGGCAGTAAGCAAAGATCCTTAACAGTGGTCTTGCAGTGGGCAGGGACCAGTGGGACGGGTATATGGACACTGTAACTGGAGAGAACACCGCTACAATGGAAAAACCTGTTCAAACAAGCGTGTGGAGGAGCTGAGATGAAAATGCACTGGACATCATGATTCCGTTGAACTTTTTTGGTGCTGACAAAGTGTTTCCAAATCAGTTTGATAATATCTCTGTTTGGGAAAGATACACTGAGATAGCAAAAAAAAAAAAAAATCCAAGTCTTCTCTGTGTATGCAGAATCTCTGTTGCAGCTCCCATGGGAGTCAAAGTTCTTGCTTAGCATACAAAGGCTTAGGAGTTTGATAGTGTTCAGACTCTTAATCTACAGAGTGTAATTTAATCCTCTTTTATCTGGCTGCACCACAAAGCCCCAGTTGTAAATAAATCCTATGGTGATGTGGATGCAGCTGCAGCTTCTGCTTCCTCACCTGCACCCAGTAAATATTTCTGCAAAACAGATGAAATTAGGTGGTAAACCTGATACATAGAGAGTGAGGTGTGCAGAGGGGAAGGCTGGACGCAGCAGAGCTTAAACACGAGTGATGGCTGAGTGGCTGCTCAGCCGCCTGCCGATAGCAGTGATTTTCTGTTTTTCTGAGACTGCTGCTTTGCCCTCCGCTCCTCAGGGCTGTGCAAGACTGGGAAGGCACAGGAGTCCTCCAGACTGGCTTTACAAATGTTACCAGCTGGGAGATGGGGTCAAATGGAAGGTGAATTAATTCATGCTGTATAAATCACGGCCCTTGTGTAATGCCCATCCTTCCGTGTCCACGTTGGATGCCAGACCCTGTTACAGGTCTGTGTTGTCACTTCCAGGTCAAGCAGTGGTCATAGCTGACCTCTGTGGGAAAGGTTTATTTACATATTGAAATGATCAACATGCTTGACTAGGGAATACTTTTTCTCATGCTTTTTTGGCACTATTGTCATGACAATGGCACTTTTCCGTAGTGCCGAGATACATGCGGTTAGGATAACTCTGTGGTTCCTAAAATTACTTTTCCCACCTACAGAGAAGAAACTTCCAATCACCAGATAGTAAATGGGCTTTCTTGGATGAGGGTCATGGCTGAAGTGGACTGGAAATCAGAGTCCAGACTGGAGCCAGCATTTGGGAGTGAACTGGAGGTGCTGGCCCGGAGAACGTGCAGCTGCACATGTAAGTGGAAGTTTTCACGCCAGGAAACTGCTCCCAAATCTCTGCTACTGTACCTGGGCAGGTTTCTACTGAGCTCACCAGAGCCCTGGAAACTGCTGAGGCAGGATATGTTGCCTGGTGTGTTCGAGGTGGGCTCTGGGTGAGACTAAGTCTGATTATGTGTGAGATCACACACATCATCTTTGCTCCCTCCAAGTGGGAAGCCAGCTCAAGTAACTTCAGATTCACATCTCATCAAGGCTTCAGAAAGCAAATGTTAAAGAAAAATTAAGACAGAAAAGTGGCATTTTCTTTCAAAAGTGTTGCAAGGAGATAGTATCCATCATTGAGGAAGAAAGGGGACTTGGGGCAGGGAGAGGGAGATTCAGACAACAGCGTCGATGCTTGAATATTAGGTTGAGCACTTGATCTGCAGAAGCTTCTGTTGTGGGTGCATTACATCATGTCTTTGTCTGCTGTCCTTGATTTACCTCCCTGTCCTTCCCTGATTTTACAGCCGTGGCCCACCGTGACCCCGGCTCCGTTGCTGCTCCGGCCGCGGGAAGGATAAGCTATTCCTCCCCAGACAGCGATCCCCTCTCGGCCCGCGTGCCGTGCAGCTCTTCTAATGACATCCTCAATACCAGCAAAAGATGAATAATAAAAACTGCTGCCGTTGGTCCCAGAAGGGCCTTCCGAGGAGGTTTGTTTCCGAATAATGAGTATGGAAATTCTGCATCCATAATGAACTGCAAGCAGTCTTCCAACTCACTCGTGCCGAAAAATCACACTTGCCTTTCCCATAACTTGTCACTTTTCTTTTATTATTATTGTTCAATATGTAAACAAGGCCAAGAAACTCTTTGTTCCTTTGTGCCTTCTTACATTTGTCCATTAATCCCAGTCTCCCTCCCCTCCCCCCAACACAGGCAGGATTACACAAAGCAAAAGTCATTAATTTTTATCTCTGACTATCTGTGGGCTTTTTAATGTGGCCTGGCTTGCTTATGCACCAGCAATTACATGTCATAAGTGCTTGTAGATGCTGAAGCAGTATCGCGGGCTGATGAATCACTGCCTTCCCCTCTGATTAGTATGCGAGGGGCTGTGCTCTTCTTTGAGCAGCTGGCATGCCAATGAGGATCTGGCTCTGCTGGTCAAGGCATCTGGACATGAATTCAATATGGATTGCTTTAATTAAATGGCTAAGCACACAAGGAGCTGAGGAACAACTCCATCATTGAGTGAAACTTGAAAATAAAGTCGACGTGAGAGCCTAGGTAGTAGGAATTGTTTAAACACCTGTTGGCTCCCTGGTGAACCTGCGGGTTCCTGTTTCCTTAATGAAGTTCCTGCAAGTGGCTGAAAATTCTTCCTGATTTATTCCTCAGGTAAATCTCATTTCTAAAATTAGGTTTATCCTCGAAAGTTTAGGAGTGGGTGAACTTGGTTCCATTTCTCTGCTCTTTATAGGAATCGTTATTCTTTTTAAAAAGTAAGATTATTGCAATTTGTAGAAGCAGCTGTTTTAAGGAGGGATTGGGCAGCTGTTTGTGGTGCCAGTGGGATGTGGAAAGTAGCAAAACATTTCTGAATATGCCAGGGTGGAGCAGTAAGAGATGAGAGAGAAAAGCTCTGCAAAAGATTGCCTGTGCCCACTTTGAAAGTCCATGGATCAGACCAATTGAAATAAATACTGAGGGTATATTTCCTGCAGCTCGGTATCGGCCTTTACAAAGTGGAACTGTGAAGCCTGTTCGTTGCTTTTAGATTTTTCTGGTCAGTTATAGGCTTAATTTCTGCTCTACAACTTTCTGTGCTGGACATTAAAGCATTGAGTCACACTGGAAGATTCCAAGTTCATTTGAACTGCTGAGTTTATTGACTAAAGCGTTATCAATAAAAATGGGACCTCATCTCCAATATAGGAAGTTAGATTCCCAGACCGCTTCCAGAGCAGCCCCTTATCCTCTGTGTTCCTGCCAGCACTGTCTTATTGACTCATGCAAAATATGATATTTACCTTAAATCAACAGAATCCCTTTGTTGTGTGAGAAGCTCCTACAAACCAAACGTGGAGCTGTGGCTGTGCAGATGTACAGATGCACTCCAAAGGCTTTTTGTGCCAACATGCCCTTTCCAGCTGCTGCCATCCTCTCTCCTGCCTGGCTGCCCATGGATGGATAGGGAACCTCTGGGTGGGAAGGGCGTAGGATGCTCTGTGCTTTCCGAGCACAGACAAACTTCACAGGTACAGGCGTGTGCAGAGGAAAAGGAAACAGCAAATGAATGGTGAGGGATTGGTCTTTGATGCCTTGTGGTTGGGAAATCGTGAGCCCAAGCCCACCTCTGGCATTTTCAACTGCTTAATGATTTCAGGCACTTTGTAGCTGTTTTGGTCCTCAGGAGGGAAGGCGAGTGTGGCCGTTGTGATGGCTTGATAGACACCAGAAGATTGCTTTTCTTTCCTTCCACGTGCAATATACCATCCTTACGAGGTCATTATTGTTCACTGTGGTTTGGGGAGTGGGACAAAGCTGTTGTTTCATCAGTGACAGAGATGAAATGAATCCTCCTCTGCTCTCACATCTGCTGAAGTCTGGGCCCTCCATGCCCTCCATGCCCTCCTTTTTTTGGACTCACAGCATGGCCTCCAAAGCCACCTCCTCACCCATGGTGAGCCTCACTGCATCCTCATTCTGCAAACTAAATTAAAATAGAATCTGTATTAAGGGTGTTTTTCCCCGTGTTTTATATTTTAAGAGACTTTCTCATGTCTGTTGTATGATGCACATGCTTCATAAACCAAAGAGATTCATCCTGTCCTTCATCTAAATGAGGGACAAGTGGATGATGAGCTCCCCAGCGGCATCGCCATTTTCTGTGCTATCAGGAAGAGGTGTAAATCTGTTAAAATTAAAAGAATTGCAGAAAACACACCAATAACATGGCAACAGGGATATCTTTTTGATAATCTTGGGTATTCATTGTGACTAAATAGATGTTGCACAATTTCCCACTTGCTAGTTGTTTGGGATTTTAATGTAAATTACTAACTACATGATTGCAGTTCACTGCTGTAGCAGCTATTTCTTAAGTTTTATCTTTACCACAGTCAGTTTTGTGTGGATGGGGTCTCCAGTGATTCCCTTCCTTTCCCAATTCATTTTTTTGCCATGACTCCTCGAGGTCACATCCTAAAGAAGTTCAGTGCCCTCTGGATGATGCCACTCACGTATGGAAAACATCCTTTGGCTTCTACAGGCAGATTTTATATCCAAGCAAAATTTAGTTTATAATCTCTTTAGCTGTTACTCATGTCTGATACACATCTAGCATTCAGTTTATCGCCCTTGGTTTCCCTGCCCCCAAAACTGCCCTCCCCACCTTTGTTCTCCGGGGCCCTCCTCCCGCGCCGGTGCCCGTCGCAGCTCGCGCCGAGCGGCTGCTCCAGCAGGCAGGATGCTATACTTAGTGCAACCCAGTTTACTCTCATCATTTTAATAGTGGACCGAAGGTATGTTGCCATGTGAACAAGTCATCATGTCACCATGGCAACCGGCTGGATTGCAGCACCGCTCCGAGGACTGGACTTTTTTTTTTTCCTTTTTTTTTTCCCCCTTTTTTTTTTTTCCTACTCGATGCTTTTCCTATTGTTAAATCTGCTGAAGGGCTCACAATGGGAGGATTCAGGCTGCTTTGGGAAGCAGCTTTTCATTTAAACCTGGAAGTTGTTGTATAAACAGCAAGGCCAGCGTGCCACGGGATTCGCTTTCAAGGCAGACTTGAGGAGGGCTTTGAAGCAGGACCCCGGTGTGTTCTGCAGCTTGATCAGGACTGAGACAATTACACGTCTTGGCACCTTTCAGACTCCTCTCCACACTCCCCTCTGCTGCCCGCAGTGGGGTCCCAGACACTCGGCCGCGGATTGGGTGACCCCCGGACAGCCCTTTGCTGCTGCTCTGAGCCTTTTTTGCTTTTGGAGATATCAGTAGGCCAAAATTAGACACACTGAGAGGTTTCATTTTATTTAGGGTTTTTTTTTTCCACCTTCTCCATCCCACGTCACATAGGCAGCTTCCAACACCAAGCAGTGGGGGCAGAGGAGCAACATGAAAAGATAAATGATTCAGGCGCTCAGCCATGAGAGCAGCGAGAGCCTTGCGTGTGCATCCCTACGCGCAGAATGGTGACGGAATACGTAGGACTCTTCAGAAGACTGAGGAAAAAAATATGCAAATAAAATACAGCTATTAAGCCTGAACTGTGAAACATTATTTTATACATTAAATTCCAGTAATTCAATAATTTTTTTTCCACTGAAACTACATGAGAACATAGAGGCTGGGATGGTGGGGATCATTCCCAGCCACTTCCCAGGTATGGGTTGCTCTATCCACAGTCCTGGTGTGGCATAAAGAGCTCTTAGGAAAAGGGCGTCTCCTGTAGAATTTCCAGAGCTCAAGTAGCAGCATGTGGCACGGCAGCAGATTCTGATCCCCTGCAAGTACCACTGTGTAACCTGAGGGACCCCTCAGCCTGCCTGCATCCATTTCCAGCACGGCCCTCCTGTGCGATTCTCTCCCACAGCAGCAGATGAGTAAGATCAGGAATGAAGCAGGAGAAAGAACAACCCCAGACGTGGTTGAAGACAGTCTCTGGGCCAGGAATTGCTGCTCGTGGCTGGTTTTCACCAAATCATCGAGGCCGAAAGGGACCTTTAGGATCATCAGGTCCAACCATCACCCCAACACCACCACAACCACCCCTAAACCACATCCCAAGTGCCACATCCAGACATCTCTTGAACACTTCCAGAGAGGGTGACTCCAACCACTCCCCGGGCAACTTATTCCAATGCCTGAGCACTCTTTCAGGGAAAAATATTTTGTTAATATCTAATCTGTCTTGAAGTGCCGATGCAAACTGGAGATCAGATCCGAACGCACGGGGCAGTTTCGCTGTGGGTGAAGAACAGGGAGAGGCAGGTGGAGGTGCTGTTTGGATGGTGCTTGGGATAGTGAACAGAAATGCAAGGCTGTGCAGCTTTGGATGCAGGACAGCTGCGCTCATCACCCCTGCTGACCTGGAACACATCAGCACCAACAGCAGGAGGCTCATGGTGCCATCCTACCGTGTCTGCATGTCATCAAATCCCAGAGGGGCTGGGGTGGGAAAGGACCTTAAAGCTCATCCCATTCCACCCCCCTGCCACGGGCAGGGACACCTTCCACCATCCCAGGTTGCTCCAAGCCTCATCCAACCTGGCCTTGGGCACTTCCAGCCTCTGGGCACCATGTGCCAGGGCCTCACCATTCTCACAGTGAAGAATTTCTTGCTATTATCCCATGCCTGCACATGGGGCTCCTGTGTTTGTGCTGACAGCCAGGCTGGGCTCGTTTGCACACACACTCGCCCCGCTGGCGCTGGCAGCAGCCCCTGCCCCTCAGCACTCGCACTCCTTTAGGCAGGCAGTTGGTGAGGTGAATCGCCCTCCGTAGGCAGCAGGGATCACCTCTTCTTTGTGCATAAAATTACAGCAAACAAGCCTCAAATAACACAGGACACTTTCATAATTGATTTATGCAAGGACTCTGAAAGTTCTATTACCTTTTGTTTAGCTCAGGGGGCCTGACTCTGTGCAATCCATTGCTGAAACTAATTACAAGATATAATTAAACTGTGACACGAAGATATTATACCGTTAGTTTACTAATGACACCGCGAAGCTGTACCACCAGCGCAGGACAGTGATTATGCTTCATTCATTATTTATCCCTTTGCTAAATGAGACGCTGACATTTTCAAAAATTACTTTGAGGTTTCTTAATTGTCAGCAGCAGGATGGACTAGAAGGAGCTCTCCTTCCTCTTAGTTACTTATCTGAACCTCAGATGTATTATTAGCAAGAAACCAACCAAACAAAGAAAACAACAAAAAAACCCCAACCAAAAAAACCAAGCTCCCCTCCCCCGCTGGGGCTCTCTGGGCATTGCTGGGCTGATCCGGGGCCGTTGGTGGCGGGTGCTGATGGCAGCCCATGGACACACAGGGTCTGCAGGGAAAAGGCCTCCTCTGGCATTTCCTGCCACAGCCTGGGTCACCTGTGCTGCTTTATCCCAGGGTGATGTTGAGTTCTAGGTGGTTCTGTGCCAGCTGGAGGAGTCTGTCCCACTGCTTCCTCTGAGCATCTTCTTGCATCGTTGTTGCTGTAATAACTTTTTGGACTTTATCGATCAGTAAAGGCTTTGTCCATTAGTACTACTAAAATAGAATTATTTACCTTAAAAAAAAACCTTGTTAGAAGTGCTATAATTGGCATAAAGCAGAACAGGCACTGCCGTATTCTCAAAAAAAAGATGCATTTACCGACTCCCTCATGAGAAGTTCTGGTCGTTCGTCCTTAGAGGTTTCTCTCCTCCCTCTGTGCCTCCCCACCCTCTGTATTTCTTGAGTCTGAAGGATCTAAAAGCACATCTAGCACTAACCTCTGGGTCACCTTCCCACCACGCAGCCTGTTTTCCTCAGGGCACTGCTGGACAGCTTAAGATGAGGTTTAATTTCTTCTGAGTGTAATGGCATCCGGCATCTATAATTACACTGTTTTTTGTGCTGTGCTGATTAAATACGATTTACCAGAGAACCAAATGATGAATATTTGAGCGGAGTGTGTTGAACCAATAGCTGGTTAAATAGTCATAATAAATAAACTTGAAAGAGGAGAAGGAAGAGGGGCTCATGAGTTATGGGACAGTAGCAGGTGTGAGAAAAAAGAAAGTGAGATTAACAGTAAAGGCAGAAGAATATTTCTAGTGCTTCATCTAAAGGGAAGGCCAAAAGACTCAGCTTTAATGGCTTCCCACTGCCAGAGGGCAGGGTTAGATGGGATATTGGGATGAAATTCTTCCCCGTGAGGGTGGGCAGGCCCTGGCACAGGGTGCCCAGAGCAGCTGTGGCTGCCCCTGGATCCCTGGCAGTGTCCAAGGCCAGGTTGGACGGGGCTTGGAGCAGCCTGGGACGGCAGGACGTGGAACTGGATGAACTTTATGGTCCCTTCCAACCTAAACCAGTCTGGGATTCTGCGAAGTCACAGATTTTGATTTCTTTCACTGTCTTCCAAAGAAGAAGGATTATTTTGCTTCTTTTTGCCCTCTCTGAATTAGTTTAGGAGTTGCTCTGATTTGATCAGGTCTGAGGGTGATTAACTCCAGTTTGTTGCATGTTTTAACCTTGGAAAGTGCAACAGGCCATGAAAGGTGAGGGCCGTGTCTTCTCCAGGCATCCATTGATGGGTTCCCAGCTCTCCTCAAAACCAGGAATGGCTGTAGCTCTGCACCCACTGGCATTGGCCAGGAAGGAAGCGTGTGCAGCGTTAGTAGGATTCCAGAATATTTGTATATTTTACACCAGTCCTTGGTCTGTGTTAGTAGAAAGTGTAAGAGTGAGATGCTGGTGGGGTCACAGTTCAGCTCTTGGCTTTTTCCAACCTGGAGTCAAACAGCAGCTCAGAAATGGGTGAGTTGGAAGGAAACTTCCCTGGAGCCTTATTTACCCAATAAGCAGTAAAGGTTTAATGACCTCGAAGTGTGCTTCAGAGAAACCAAGTGATTGCAATTGCTTAGAGACTGGTAGAAAAGGGATTAAGAAGACATTAGATAAGTACCTGGTGCTTCGTGGGCTCCAAAAACCCCAGAAGGTGTCAAGCTGATCTTTTCCTAAAGTGGCATTTTAGGCAGAATGTTTCGCTCCCGCATCCAGGGGAGCAATGTGCGCCGGCTTGCTCTGAGAAAACTCAGATGTAGGAGCTGCTGGCAGCCTGAGCTTCCCCCTGGTGAGCCCAGTTCAGCTGGGATTGAGGCTGTTCTGGTGGGCACCAAGAGCTGGGACAGGCACACCAGGACTGCCAGCCGCAGGCTGAGACTCCTCGGCACCAGCTGGGGTTTCTCCCTCCACAGAAGTTACTCCAGGATTAACCAAGAGGAGCTTGGAGGGTTTGTTTAAATCCAGAGTGTGGAGCCCCTCACAGAGCCAGAGCCTTTCCTGTGAGGCCGTTTCCATTCAGTGCCTCTGAATTTCTCCTGGGTTTTCATGCCATTGTAGGAATAAGGTGCTTTAGCATTTTTCCTGGCTGTCTCCTCCCTCTCTATCCCCCCAGTGAACTGCAAGGCTCTAAATATAGGTCACCCCAGGCAATTAGGGAAGAGTTGCTGGTTTTGAAAGACTGAGCAGGCAGGAAGCCCAGTTTCCAAATGAGTTATCAGGTGAGATGATGTTTGGCCTCGGCCAGAGTGATTGACAAGGGGTCTGCATGTTCACAGATACATTATTTAAACATGGGGAGATATAAGAGATCTTCTGCACTAATTACTTCAAAGGCTGTATTAATCACAAGACACTTTAATACTCAATCAATACTTGCACTTGTCAATGACCTTGTAAATCTCCTCACTTTAACTCTGCTATGCGGCAAAAGCGTCGTTTGACATCTTCAGGGGGCTGGTTTTATGCAGCTGTTACTCAGTAAAATATATATTTTGCGAAGTTTTGGTTCCAGTATTTAAGGTTCAGTTTCAGAAGTGGAAATAGGAAGAGGATAGATGTTAAGGCAGCAGTGTAGCTATGTTCTAACCACTGGGTCATCATTTTTGATGTGAACTGGGCTCACACCTGCTGCCGAGGACATTTCACAGGGCATTCATGGATCCTGCCTTCACCCGAAGACTGGGCCATGGTGACTTGATGGCAGAACAGTGAGGTCTTTGCCGTACTGTGTTGTAACTGGATGTGTGTATTAATGGGAGGGTACTGGAGTGCTGGCCCTAATATCTTTTAGATGTCAGAGACATGAAATTTGGTAATTTCATCAGAGTAAAGGAAGAAAGTAAAACAATGTCTTCAAATTCAGACAAGATTGCACTGCAGCCCGGATATTCAGAGTGGAAAAGAGCCATGATGTTGGTTTTCTATAAGGCACTGAACTGGAAGAGGGAAACTGAGAGGAAGAAAGCCCTGTGCACTATTAACTCCTGGCTAGTTGGAGCTGTTTACCTTTTTTAGAGTTTTTCCAGCTGTTATCCTGTTGTTTGAGCAGATATTTCTCATCGTCCCAGTGGAATTGTACAACTAATAATATTTTACCTGCCTGCGTTTGGGATTTTTTTAAGTGAGTCCTGTGGGTGGTTTGCTCAGTTGCTATGTGGCAAGCAGAAAGCAGAGCCTGGTCCTGGGCTGGGTCCCCGACTGGCTGAGGCCGGGAGGCTCCTCTGGACGTTGTCCTGTCCAGCCTGAACAGCCCAGCCTGTGTCTGTGCTGCGCTGGGGAGCCCAGAACGGGGCCCAGTGCTCCAGACACAGCCTCAGCAGTGCTGAGCAGAGGAGACAGATGGGATCAGCTCCCTCCAGCCACTGGCCATCCCCCTCCCAGCACATCCCAGGGCGCTGCTGGCTCGTGGTCAGCCCAGTGTCCTCCTCTGCAGGGGCCCCGCGTGTGCTGGTGCCTGGGCTCGCTCCTGGCCGGGTGCAGGACTGGGCTTTGGCCTCTCTTGGATTCCGGGGTTCCTCTCGGCCCCGCCGAGGTGGCCCTGCGGGGCAGCGCGGCTCCGCCGTGCCGCCGCTCCGCTCGGTCCGTGGGCTGGCCGGAGAGCAGCTCCGTGCGCGTCCGGCTGCTTCGTGGGGCTCCGGCCCGCTCCAGCCCTGCTCTGCACCGGGGTGCCCTGCGCCCTGGCTCTCAGCAATGCCAAAACACCTGGCAGCATTCTCGTGCCAGTTCAGTGCATTTCCCCCGGTAGTCTTGTTGGTAATTGTTACAGCATTCCTGCTTTGCGCTCCAGCCTTGGTATCAGATCTACAGGTCAGGGTTTGCAAATATTTAGACCGTTTTGTTAGTCATTGCATGTGACCCTTTTCTTTATAATGAAAAAGGTTTTATCTTTAAAAATCCCTTTACTGGGTCAGTACTTCATTTCCCTATGCCTGGCACAGCAGTTTGGGCCAGCACACAAACCCATCTTCCCATATTCTCCACTGTTGCATACATTATACTCTTCAGAGAAATTTCATCTCTGCGCTCCTTTCTGTGGAATCCTCCTGCAGAAATCTCATTGGCAGCATACAAAAATTACCTTTTCCCACTCCAACTGCCCCTGCCTTAGTCACTGCTGTCAGATCTGAAGCTGCTCAGCTGCAGAGGGAGGGGAGTTTAGTGCTTTCCCTCTGCTCTCAGGCCATTTTTCCTATGCTTCTTTTTTATTCTTTTATTTTATTTGTGGTCCCTGTCATTCTGTCGGGGCAAAGGGGTAAAGAGATTTGACACTAAGTGCGGGGAAATGCTGTATCTGGAATCTATCTTCCAGACGGCAAAAGAATAAAAATTCATGGCAGGACAGCGGCTGCTGCCACGTTCCCCAAGACATATTGCAGGTAGCGTTATTTATTGTGGCACGGAGTTCATGGAAGTGCTACCTCAAAGCACCCGGAGAGATCCTAAAAAGCCCATCTCCCATCAGGTGCCGCAGATTTACGGCGCTGTGCGCGGCGGGGTCAGAGCGCGGCGCGGGAGCCGGGGCGCTCCGGGCGGGGCCGCCAGCGCAGCCCGTACCCGAGCGGGGACACTGCCCGGGGCTGCGGGGACACTGCCCGGGGCTGCGGGGACACTGCTCGGGACTGCGGGGACACTGNAGGTAGCGTTTTGTGGCACGGAGTTCATGGAAGTGCTACCTCAAAGCACCCGGAGAGATCCTAAAAAGCCCATCTCCCATCAGGTGCCGCAGATTTACGGCGCTGTGCGCGGCGGGGTCAGAGCGCGGCGCGGGAGCCGGGGCGCTCCGGGCGGGGCCGCCAGCGCAGCCCGTACCCGAGCGGGGACACTGCCCGGGGCTGCGGGGACACTGCCCGGGGCTGCGGGGACACTGCCCGGGGCTGCGGCACGGCCGGCTCGGGGCACGGCGCTGGCGGCGAGCGGGGCGCTCGGAGTTGAGGGTGATGCTGAGCCGGGGCGCGGGTCGGGCACATGGACAGTGTCCTGAGGGTACCAGCGACGCGCTCCCTGTGCTGGAGGCTGATCCTCGCCCGCAGCGATGGCCACGGCGGCAGCGATGGCCACGGCAGGGCTGTCTGACCTCGCTCGGCCCGGCCGGGCAGGGCAGAGGGGGTACCAGCCCCGGGCGAGGGCCAGGGACCGGGTGGAACCCGCGGCCGCACCGCGGGCCCCACTGGGCAGCCTCAGAAGGGCCAGGGTGAGCCGATAGCACGGCTTCCACCACGGATTCTGGGGCGAAAGAGAAGGTTCCTGGTCGTGTGGGCTGTAGGAGGGAGTGGCTGACCATTTATTCACTCGGGATTCTCAGAAACCTGCAGGGTGGTAAACCAGAAATATTGGAAACCTCAGAGGTCATTAAAGACCTCTCAAACTATACAAATATAGTACCAATACCTCATTAATTCTTGCAGACCTTCTGGACATTGGTTCCCCCTTCCTCTCCTCTGGAGTCCCTGTTTTCTCACAATTTTTGACAATTAAAGACAAACTCGCATCTTTCAGCTTTCAGAGTTCCAACACAGTGCCCACAACAAACATGAGAGCAATTGGGAGCAACAAGTATTCAGCACATAAACCCACACAAAATTAGATTATGTTAGCTAAGCTAATAGTGACTCTGCTCTCTGAGTCCTGGTCCTAACCCTGCCTCTGCTTCTTGCAGGGCTCCCAAAGATTCAGATTTCTAAAGACAGAGGAACATGTTAGCCGTGACACAGGATCCTGTATCTTGTTATTAGAGGTTTGTGGGGCCTCCTTTGGTGATGATACAAGCCAAGCAGTTTTCCATGTTTTTTCCAGCAGTTTCCCAGGATTCATCTCACTGCCTTCACTTGTGCCACCTGCCTTGCCTGCCATTTGCTGCTGTCGAGTTGGAATCATGGAATCATGCAATGGTTTGGGTTGGAAGGGACCTTAAAGCTCATTCTGTTCCACCCCCTGCCCTTCCCCTATCCCAGGCTGCTCCAAGCCCTGCCCAACCTAGCCTTGCACACTTCCAGGAATGGGGAGTCCACAACCTTTCTGGGTTGTTCCCTTTCAAGCTCCATAGCTGAAATTCGTCACCCAGCTGCAGTGGGGGTGTGGGAAACACCGATGGCCGGGCAGTGCTCAGAGTGACCTCTGGGGCCTCTGCTGCCCTGCCCGCTGCCGAGGGCAGCTGCTTCTGCCGCTGCTGGTGCTGGAGCAGGGATGTTGAGGGTGCTTGTTTCCACTGCCGGCTTTTCCTCCGGCCAGCTGGAGGTTATCAAGGCCAGAGGCTGCTCCCCAGCCTCATAAACCTCGTGCGCTATTCGGAGTCATGACTCTCCCACTGAGCCGCCGGTGCTGTTCCGGGGGACAGCTAATCCCTCAGCGTGCCTGCTGGAAGCTGCCGTATTGATTTCTGCCTCTCTCTAAACCTCAGTTGTGTTCAGCGCTTGTTAGACATCTGAAGGAATATCCAGTGGGCTCCAGGGGCAGCCAGGGAGTGGGGCACAGGCAGCAGGGCCAGGGGACGTTTGCCTCCAGTTTGAGACATGCCAACAGGAATGTGGCAGTGGGACCTCTGAGCCCCAGTAAAACTCTTGGATGAGATTTAAACTAGCACGGCTCACTCTGTAATCATTGATAAAGTAGTTTTTTATGTGTTGGGCTCAGGGGATTTGATGGTACTCTGAGGCGGGTTTAGGGCAGTGGATGCTCTTTGCAAGCTGTGCCCGGATGCAGGTGCAAGGACTGGGGACTTTTCTTCATCTTACTCCCTGTAAGTCACAAGAAGCCTCTGAATTCCAGGCCCCCGTTGGCAGGACATGCATGGCTCTCTGGAAGCACATTTGGGCTGGATCTGTTGTGTTTCCAGGCTTTGGGATCTGTCATCCTGCCCAGTGTCACCCTCTGCCACATACCCTGTTCCCAGACTGACACGGCTCCAAAGAGCTCCTTTATGTGGAGGGAGCAGTGGGTGATTAGGGAGGTTATGTGGACAGTGGAATTGAAGCTTAGAGCCAGGATGAGAGGGCTGAAAGAGGCAAAAGGAAGGATTTAGCATATTTTTAATTAAAATAACAAGCTGGGACCTGTCACTACATAGATTCCTTTGTATCCAGAGTTCCTTTCCCTCTTTTCATCTTTGAATTTTTAGATTAGGCACTCTCAGAGCAGGGATCACACTTTCCTCTGATCTGGAAAATGCCTGGCATGCTTTGAGGGCTGGCATTGTCTATGCAATAATGAAATAACCACAGTTTTAGTCTCATTGCTGTCTAACTCCTATCTGCCATCGTCATGAGATAGTTAGCACTTGAAATAATTGCACCTAGCATTTACATTATATTTTTGGTTGTTCACAAATTAATTCTCATTCCTCTCTGAGATCAGAACTGGTACAGCCGCTCTACGAATTTGGAACAGACACACAGAGATGTAGCTTTTTCTTCCCAAAAGTAGAGGTGCTTGCTCTGTCACGGTGAGCTGCATAAACACAAACCTCATCCCAGTCTGAGCATTTTATAGTAGGGCATTAGGAAAAGTGGCTGATCTGTCATGTTCTTTATTTATGCTAAATTAAAAATTAGTAGATTAAGCCAGATTTTGCTCTGTTAAACCCACACAGGCTGAGTAAAAGTGGTGCTATCAATCAAAATGGTGATTGTATCACATGATTTAAAATTTGTTCCAACAATGGCACAAGTCAGAAAAACCAGGTCTTTTAAACAAAGCTTGATCCTCCATCCATGTAATTTAGCATAAAACCTTGAAAAGAAGCAAAGCAAACTGAAGTAATTGCAAAATACAAATTTTAATAGACCTAATCCCCGGGAGGATCTCTATCAGGGGAGTTGAATTTGGATTTGTTTGTACAGATGAGTCTGAATGGCACTCGAGTGCTGGTGTAGAGCTGCTCCCAGGCTCTGCTGGAGAGGTTGTTCTGGTGCAAACCAGGAACAGGAGATGTGCTGGTGGAGCCTGGAGGTTTTCTAAGGAATAACCTGCTTCCTGCTTTCCCCTCTCTCATACTCCCCACTCCCCTGGTTTGTGTGTTGCTGGCGCTCAGTGATCACTCACTGCTTCGGACACACCCACTGTCCGTGGACATCCTTCCCCTCCTGTGGGCTCCAGGCTCGGCAGGCCACGAGAGAGGAGGAAACAGAAGTCTGCCATTAATTTAGATTTCCCCCTGTTTGTTACATACCTACATGAGGTAAATCCTGAGTTGTTCTGGACATTGCATTCTCTGTGGCTGGTGGCACTTTCCTGCCTTGATTCCATCTTTCTGGAGCACCACTCCGGGGCCCCACTGGGCCTCATGTTTTCTCCTTGCATTTTCATTTTAACAAATCCAACCTTACGTGTTGGTGCCACTCTACAAAATACACTGTGTCTGTTTATAGCCTCATCTTGGCCTTAGGATTTTACCTTTTCACAAATTCGCCAGGGTGGGAATCCAGACACCTGCCCTGTCTCTGGCTGGTGGATGCCCAGCTAAGCAAGATTTGGCAAACATAACTTTGGTTTCCATATCATATTTCTTTCCTTAAACTACTTACAGCTGCTTACAAATTTATTAATAAATTTTCATGTTCCCTGGGCACAATTCACAGGGACTTTGCCACCCAGGTGTGCACTCTGTATCTGTGTGAGACCACCAATGCCTGATTCTAATCACACCTCTGTTCTGCATCACGTTCCATTGCAGACGACTTGGTCAGACTGTCCTGGGTTTTCTTTTCTGAAGCTTTCAGACATGACTGGTTTTGCCACTTAAGTATTTTTGTCCTTCTGATTAGAGGTCTTGTTCTGTTTTAATATTTGTCAAGCACTAATGGTCACTGGGTGTTGCTTTTAATTGTAACATCTGCTCCAGCTGTAGGGGAGTAGAAGTAGTCTCAGCTGTGTGCGTAGGTCAAAGACTTGGCCACTCTTTCCTCTAAACTGAGTCCAGGCAACTTATTTCTCCAAAGCTGCTGGTCTAAGCCAGCACTTTCATTGCGGAGATGAAAGGTGAGTGCCAGGTTGTGGGGCTGCCGAGCCTCTCCATCTCCTTTCCCCATTAGCAACTGGGAGCGGAGCGGGCAGGTGGAGCAGGCTGAGCGTGCCTTTGCAACACCACCTAAAATCACGTTTGATTTGCTCCCTTTGATGGCATGTTCACAGTTATCTTGCCACGACTCTGATCTTCTCCAGCTGCATGGCCCTTTAAATCCCCCATTTCAAATAGGAAGGAGAAAGCGATTTGGTGGAGCCCTTCCCATCCTTCGGATCCGTGCTCTTATTAAGGCTCATATCTATTACTTTCTTCCTTTCTGAAGGAGTCAGCTTGATTCAGTACTTTTGGGACTTGGTGACATTAATGTATCTGTTTTATGTAACACGGAGTCATTATTAACAGAATCCTAGATCATAAAAAAAGGGCTAACGAGAGACAAGGAGGGTTTTTCCCCTTGAAGCTCATAGCAGCGGTGCCGCGGAGAGGCCGGGGTCAGGGAGCCGCCGCCTGATTGGGCGCGCGGCCGCCGCAGTGACATTTCTGCAGTTTCATCAGAAAGTCTAAATAATCCATGTGAAAACCGAGGGTTATTTACAGGAGACACATCCGTGCTGCCGGAGCCGGCGAGGCACCGGAGCGTTTTCTCGGCTCTGGGTGCCGGTGCCTGGGCCGGGACACCGCTCCTGCCGCTCGTGCCGCGAGGCACGGCCAGGCCGACCCGCAGGAGCTGGAATCGTGGACACGGGAGCCGGAGAATGTTACAAAGAGCCGTAAATGAGCTGAGGAGGGGAAACTGGCAGGGACCAGGGGCTGCTTAGTGCTACTCGAGGAAGGAGTAAGGGGGAACAGGGCAAACTTATCATTGATGTGTGCACTGCAGGGCAGGGTTGCTGCTCCCCTCTGGCACCCCAGCCGCTCTCCCAACCTGGAGCCATTCCCTGACAAAAGCTTTTAATTTTCTGTGTTTGAGCACAGGCTGCCCCTAAGCCAGGAGAAGGAATTGGAGCTGAGATTGTGGCTCTCAGAGGGCTCTGACCCAGAGAACCTGCAGTGACAAGGGGCTGAAGTAGCAGTGGAAGCTTTGGTAGTCTCCTCATCCTGGAATCGCAGAATCCCAGACTGGTTTGGGTGGGAAGGGCTCATCTTGTTCCACCCCCTGCCATGGGCAGGGACACCTTCCACTATCCCAGGTTGCTCCAAGCCCCATCCAGCCTGGCCTTAGACACTTGCAGGGATCCAGGGGCAGCCACGGCTTCTCTGGGCATATGTCCTTTGGGATTGTCCAGTACCTCGGAAGGCTGGTGGGAAGCAAGCAAGCTGTGCCAGAGAGATTGCCAGCCAGTCCATTTGTTCAGGATTAGAATTTAATAATTTTTTCTACCTTCAAGTTTTAAACTTATTTATGGGGAGCGGAAATGTCCCCTGTGCTGTTTATATCTCTGTTTTAATATTTTTCCTTTTCTTAGTAAATTACTTTCTTTTATATAAATTGACACGCGAGTATTTGGGGAGGGGAAAGACTAGGGATGTTTCCTTTAAGGTTTTATTAAAGAATCACACACTCTTATAAAATGGCATAAAAGAAACGGCAACTACACCATGCTCAGCAGGACAGCTCCTTTCCACCCCTGTTCAGCAACACGTTGGGTGATCATTGTAACATGCCTCGTGTCTTTGGCGCGTGACAGTGCAGCCCCAGAACCGCAGCCCCA
>VWPU01013511.1:0-52043 GCA_013398955.1 Callaeas wilsoni
GGCGGGCGGGGACGAGCCGGGCGGCCCCGAGGGACCGCGGGGACGCGCCCCGGCCGCTCCCGGCCACGGGCGCCCGCTGGCTGCTGTCCGAGCGGCCCCTCTGCCCGTGAACTTGACCACTTCTGGGTCACTCTCGCCCTCTTCAGGGGCTCGGGGTCCGGCAGCCGCCGGCGGGCAGAAGCATCCGCCCCTGCCTGGCTCTGCCCCGCGCCCCGTTTGTGGAGAGAAATTCTCTTCTCCCACTCCCGTGTGGTGCGTGTCGCTCCGCTAACCCTAAATGCCTCCTTGCAGCTCTTCCCTCGCTCCGGAGGTTATGCTACAGCCAGTCCCTGCCGTCGCGTTTGGCCGGTGTCGCGCTGTCCCGGCCGGGAGCTGTTCATGTTACCAGCGGTGCGAACACCAACTTGCAGGCGCACGGAACCATCCCGGGGGCGAACAGTGCCACCTGGCCCGACAGAAATGAAAGGGGCTTCTTTTGTTTTCAAACCCGACACTTTTAAGTTCTCTAAATTAACCAACACTGCTCATTTGTCGGTGGAATCAAAAGGTCCTTGCCCCGCGGACGGTCCGCCGAAGGTAGATCTACCTTTTGGCAGCCGAGAGCAGCACCAGGCGATGAGATACGAGCCCGTACGTGGGAGGAATGCAAAGGAGCTGCGAGCTACAGAACAAAAGGCCTCTGCCGTGTCCAAGCGTGC
Organism: Callaeas wilsoni; assembly: GCA_013398955.1. Taxonomy (NCBI): domain Eukaryota; kingdom Metazoa; phylum Chordata; class Aves; order Passeriformes; family Callaeidae; genus Callaeas; species Callaeas wilsoni. The sequence goes on from VWPU01013511.1 coordinate 699, forward strand.
ATCGGGATGGGACGGCTGGGGCTGCTGGGGAGCCGGGGGCTGTGAGCCACTGTCCCCAGCGAGGTTCCCCAGCGCGAACCACACGGCACAGCTCCCAAACTGGGACTGTCCTCTTGCTCTGAACTACACAGGTGTTGAAAAGTATAGTGCTGAGTGGAAATGTCTTCTTAACAATATACCGTTCATCTTTGTGCGGTGCAAACAGTTCTGTTTGTTCCCCTGATGCACCCAAACGCCACTTCGCTTAGTTTTCTTTTTGCTAAACTGAAGATCATTATACTAGTGCTGATACGATCTTCACGTGTAAAAGGATTTTTTTCCCCTCCCGCTTCTCTCTGTTCTTCCGATGAGTTGGGGGCAGGGGTCTTTAAAATAAAAATAGCCCTAAACAGTCTGAATCCGAAGCCGGGAAGCAAGTGGAGTAAAACATATTTTAAGCTAAAGCAACCCCTCCACTTCCATCCCCTCCTATCCTTGCCCCTTCCCCCCCAAAAAAGCCAAATCCTACAAACAGACAAACCCAAACAAAACAAACAAGCGAACAAAACCCCAGCCAACAAACCCAGAAGGTATGAGTGTTCATTCTCGGTAAATTGTGACAGAAACATGCAAAGTCATCAGGGTGTTCCATTTCCACTTTGCAAAAGCCAAAGATTTTACCTCAAGGATAAACCAGTAATTAGTTAGGCATTTGCAACAGAGTACATTATTTAGGTTTGGCCTAAAGTTCCTTTAATTAGAAACAAACTCCATTGTTCATTAAGGAAGGTTTTACACAATATTTTGCCTACTTTCTGTAGATTTTCTCCATTTTTTTTCTTTTAGCAGTTTTAATATACAATGACCATTTTCTAGTCTTCCTAATGTAAAGGAAGCTTTAAATTTATTTTCCTCTTTTAAATCCAAACTGCAAACCTAACAAAAAGGCATTCTGTGAAAAGCACTAGACAAAGAAAAGCATTTATATGTAATGCATCAAAGTGTTGGATCGTTAAGGCAGTCAGCAAAAGTCAACCAGAAGCAGAGCCTGGCATTTCAGCATCCCTTGTCAATACATGCGCTGCAGCACAACAGCAACTGCAGTATTTTTACAGAAAGAACTGGACTGTCTCCAGGAATCTGGATAAGACATCGAGAATGAGGGCAAAAGCCTAGAACTCAATACTCAGCCAAGTGACACAAGAAGAGAAATGCTTTATGCTGTTGGAGAAGGTGGATGGTTTTTCAGTGTGGCTTAACAATAGTTACCTTTTTTTTTTTTGGTGAGCATCATCCTCTAATGGAACGATGAAGAGTTTTAAAGCACTGAGAGGAAAATCACCAGCTGTGTTGCCACTTACTTTTAAAAGAACATTACAAAGCAATAGTGCCATTATGGACACTGGCGATTATAAACTCAACATCCACCCAAATGCTTACAGCATCTCTGCAAATTTCCAACTATGACAACCTTTCTGGTGAGTCAGGACAATGAAATGCAGCAGCCTATTTTTGAGACATTGAGACAGCCGGTTTTTGGTTTTCCTACAGAAAAGAGCATAACTGAGGTAACATAAGGAAACACAGTTGTCTTTCCAGGTGGGTGCCAAGTTATAGAATAAGTACACGAACAGCTCAGGCACTTCTTCTAAAGTATGCCTCTCTCTGACTGGAAACTTCAGCAGCTCCAGAGCAGCAGGGAGTCTGGATAGTGCCGTGAGTGTGATCACCTACCATTCCCATGATAGTAACCAGCGTTCAGTATCTCTGAATAAATATAGTCCCATCATCCAAGAGATGTCTGGAAAGTAAGACTTAAGAGATTAAGAATCAGATGCCAGTGACACCAAATAAGTCCAGACAGTGTTTTGTGGATTATTTTGTGTAATAAAAAAGCTTCACCAAAAAAAAACCCCTAGCCAAACACAACCGCCCACATCACTATTTATTGATAAAACCCTAAAAATAGCAAAACTGCAGTTGAAAAATGGCGCAGATGTAAATACAGGCTGTAGTAAACTCAGGGAGCAATTTATCCAAAAAATGACAAGCAGGCTAATATCGAAGAGCATGTTGAAAAGTTAAACAGAATGCCATTAGAAAACAGAGGTATCTGTGAAAGTCATATAGTGCCTGTGCAACTTTTCCTTTCCAAGGAAAGAATCTGAGAAAAAAAAGTTGTTTTGTTTTATACCGATAAGCTTCATCCTCTTGAAAACAGAAGGTGAATGTTTGACAGAATGTCTAATGTTGTTGAAGAAATACGCACAAGCTTTAGGGATGAAAGCTGCCTTCAGATCTGAAACAGAAACTGCAAATTTCAGGCTCTGTCTAACCTGAGACCATTGTGACTCCAATCCCACTACAGATCTTACCCACCATAGGGTGAAGACAGGTGGATGAGATAATCTTCTGGATGTGTCTTCTGATTATATTCTCTGGGGACAGTTTTTAACTTCTCTGTCTAAAACAGAGATATCATAAAGAGACTTGGTCTCGGGCTTTGTCCCCAAAGGAAAAAGCACATTGCTCTAATGATTCCAGCCAGTCAGGGAACCTTTCATTTGTCAAGCCGCCCTAAAATGTGCTGTCTGAAGGCAGGTAGTCAAATAAACACCCATGTTAATATAGTCAGGCATCCTCCCTACCTCAGCCTAGGATTGCCTGTCAGTCAAAAAGTGTTTGGCAATGTTATTCTATTAATTTATGATAATGTATTTTAAGATACTGATTCTGAGCTCATTAAAAAAAGCACGTGAGACTCTCCCTAACCCAGCTGATTCCAGTGGAATTAGGACAAAGCTCATTTCCCCTACACAGATTTCTCAGTCAGCAACTCACTGTCTGCATGAACAAAAAGCCACCCACCTCCAGGAAGCCATCTCCAGAGAGAATTGAAAGACAAAACTTTCTGGAGCTAAGCAGATGTGTTGTCCCCTTCTTCTTCCCTCCAAATAAGACCCCCCCCATACACTCGTGAAGCAACCAGGAGAAGCAATATATGATGTATTTCAGGATTAAAATAGGACCTTCAAGCAAAATCTGTAGTTGATCTGAGACCACTGTGATATTAATTGTAGAGTTCTTAGTAAAAGGACTCGAGGGAGATAGTCATAGAAGCAATTTTTTAAGCTTTGCTTTGAAGGATGCAATTTCTAGAGGTGATGGATGTTTACACCTCTGCTCACTGCAATTAACATCTGTAGTGGGTCAAACTCAGTGGTCCAGCACTGTCCAGGACAACATCACTGACTTCACAGGAAACATCAGTTTGCCCTGCAGCAGGTAGCAGTGGTCAAGTCTGCCAAAAGACTTGTGTTTGCTTGTGACATTTATTAGGTAGAGCTTGGCTTTTGTCCTGCAGTGCAAATGGTTTCACTTGAGGAACACCCTCCTGAAAGTCAAATCCAAGAAAAATTCTAATGCATCCCATCACCACAGCTACAACCAGAGCAGCCAATACAAATTCCTGGGCAAAGCAGACATTAAAATATTTGCCAAGTTCCAGTGAAGTTCAGCTCTCTTTTTTTTTCAGTGTGTATGCTTCCTTTGCAGTTTTCCTCATCGCTAGTGAAGGACCCTTTTTATGAAGTGAAATATGGGAATAAAACTTGGCAATTGTAAGGGCCAAAGCAGCTGCAAGACAGGCAGAATCCCCTTGATGAGTTAGTTGTCTGTGTTAAAAGCAGACTTTTAAATGGACAAGTATTTTCTCCAGCAATGGCAGTGCACCCTTAAGTTGCACTGAAATTCAGATCTCTTTGTCAACTGACCTTGGGGCATCATCTGAAGTGTGACTCAGAGCACAGAGAGGCTGAAATAAGAGGAATTACTGCCTTTTTGTAGGGTTGCTCATCCCAATTCTATTCTCAGACACCAGGGATTACTCATGCTCTTCTGAACATATTGCTGGCATCCTGGCCTGCTGCTCATTAGACACAAGGGTGTCAGAATGAAACCCGGTAGCCAGCAAGGCAGGATGTGGTGAGCACAGCGCTAGAACAGCACAAACTGCATATAATTTACCAAACACAAGCATGCTCCCTCCAGTCACCCAGTAGCACTTTCCCAGCTAAGGTTCAGCAAGCTACTTTAAGGAGCAAATTTATTTGTCTCTAAGAGTTGGAGTGGCTTATATGTTACTTGGGGGAAAAAATTCAGCTGAACAGGAATGAACACATGGATGTAAAAAAAAAACCAAGAACATCTTTGCAGAAGATGTGAAGAGAATCCTAGAATAAATTATTGTTGGAGGGGGGGATGGGGAACAAGGAAATATCTGCCCCACCCAAAATGAAAAAGGAAACTGGAAAACCAGTTACTCAGATTTTCAAGACTGTATTTTTTTTTTTATAAAACCCATAATCATCTCCTCTGTTTGAGATTTTAAAAGAGTTTTTACATGATTGTTTGGCTCTCCTGAAACAGTCTCTAATTATTTTTGATTATGTAAATAAATTGCTGGTATTTTCTGCAAGGTGTTTCTTTCAAAACCATCATGATTATCTCTTCTAGGGTAGATCCATTGCACCAACTCTTATATTCCATCCAGCTGGTCTCCAGCTGGTCAAATGTCGATACATGGTTAGTCAACAGAAAATTCATTTACATGACACAATTAATTTGCCCTGTTTTAGACATCTAAATTGCAATGAGGTGAATCATGCCCTGAAAGTGCCCATTGACTGAAAAGCTCCTGGATGTCTGGCTCTGCTACAGACACCTACATTGCACAGTTAGGTGAAACAAATCCCAACAGACCATTCTAAATCTTTTGGTTTTGAAGGAAATGCTGCCAAAACTCTCATTTTCTGTGCTCTAATGTTCAGCTTGTATCCTGTTATCTTCTCACCTACATTACAGTAAAAAATGGGAGCCTCATTTTTCGCTGTACTTGACCATGTTAATTTCAGTAGAGGTTGTTTTAGGTCAATAATATGTCCTCTTTTCCTAGATTTTTTTCTACCAAAAAAAAAAAATCCAACTAGATACAAATATGAACATTTTTCTTTACACAAAAGAAGAACTCCTCAAACCCCTACAAAAATGTTTCCTGATAAAAGTGTTAACGAATTTTCTGATGATCATAAGGAACTAAATTCTTGTATGAAAGTATGGAATTTTGAGATAGGGTTTTCTCTCTTTTTTTCCTTTTATGCCAAAACTGAAGACAAACATATATCCTCTGTGGATATCTGGAACTTGTTCAAAGACCATTTAAAGTCAACAGATGCTAGAAAAATTCTTTGTTATTTTTCAGTAGTTAAATGAGTTCTATGCAATTTTTCATTCTAGTTTACATGTATAACTACTACATTCAAGTTACACACATATTTGATTTAATTGTGTGCTAAAAGTCTTTAGGACTTGCATGCGTTGAATAATTTCCAAAATCAACAGCAAGTCAACAGCCTTAAGTGGAAAGTTACATACCTCTTATGTTGTTATGCTTTTCCTGTGTCTCATTCCTTTGACATTTGCACTAGGAGAAAAAAATCAACTGAAGCCAGTAGAAGTATGGAGGTTAAAAAGAGATCCAGGGTTGAAAACAAGGTGGGTTTTGTGCCCAAAGGACAACTGCACTACTAAAAATCAACATACTGAAGTGGAGAGACCGAAATTCGTGCTTACGAGTAGGATTTTTCTCAGTCTACACTACAGTGACCTTAGGCTTGAGAAGTGCTATGAGGTGCTTAACTGAAAAGCACTATGGGATTATAAGAAGCAGTTTAGAAACACATTTAAAAGAAAAGCATTTTCTAGAGCTAATTAAATGCTAGGTTTTTTCTCTTTCACCATCCCCTCTCAATTAAAGGTGTGACTTCAGGGACTCTTTCTATTTAAAGGATGTCTAGGTGATATTACAGGAGAGGGAACAGAGATAATAAATCACACAGCAGCTGTTGAAATAATATTATCCAACCTGCAAAGACATTTTTCCAAATCACTTCACACATCCGTCACTCCCCGAGTGTCACATCTGTGTAACGAGTTGCTCCTTACCTTTGCCCTCTTGTGTGGCTCCCTGTCCTTACGAACCGCCCAATTCTTATGAGCTGGAGTTACAATTCCAACTGGGCTTTGAAGCCCTTGCAAAGGAGAACACGACTTAGCTCCAGCAAAGTGAATCCATAAACCCTGTTGAGAGGTGACTGTGCAAAACCATGGCTGAAACAGCGACATATACCTTGGCCTAAGTGAGAGGAAAAGTTTGAGTTTACCATTAGTTTAACTATATTAAGGAAAATTAAGCCAAGTAGAAATTCCAGTAATTTGATACATCTTCCTTCTGCAGTCTAGAAGGCACAAAGGGATAGTTATGTCACCTTTCTTCAGAACAGAAAGGTAACAATGTCTTCCAGAGCAACGGCAGCAGCTACAGTACATTTTCTTGATCCATTCTGGTATGGTTTCAGATCTGATTTATGAAACATGAACCATAATTCTATCACAGCTTATCTCTTCCTGGAGATGAGCTAGGATAACATATCCATATTGACTCTGTAACATCTGTCAAAGGCTGATGAGGAACAAACACCATTAAGCTGTCAGTCCAGCCCTGCACAGGAAGAAGAACAACCATTTGCTATATGTGATTCATCATTAAAAAAACCCTACTGCAAAACAGAACTGTTTTCTGGAGGCTTCATGGTGCCTCATTATTCTCCTGTAGTCTGTATTTAAGTAAAACAAACAGAGAATGCATATGCATAGTTTGGACTGCAGAAGTTTATGACTGATGACTTTCAAATCTACATTAGTTCCCTTTTCACTGGTCTCAGAATCAAATAATGTTGGAAATGCATCCTGAAAGGCACAGTGTTTTTCTCCCAAAAATATATAGCTAACCCTAAGAAGAAAGTTTTCTGTCAATGCATTTGCAAACCATCCTTTTTCAATGACACAAAAAAGACTTGAAATCATTATATAAATAACAAATACTGGTAGAGATTCCATTAGAATTGCAGAACTTCAAACTCAAGCAAACAAAAAACCACAGAACCAACCAAACAAAACCCCCAAACCCCAATAAAACAAACAAAACCCCCCCCTCACCTTTGCCCCAAATCTTATTCCTCCCAGCTCAATGTCCTGACTCTTCTACCTCGCTCTCCCCCAGGCAGCACAGGGGGATGGGGAATGGGATTTGTGGTCAGTCCATATAACAGTTCCTCTCTGCCTGTCCTTCCTCCTCAAACTGTTCCCCTACTTCAGCATGGGGTCTTGCACAGGCTGGAGTGTGGATATCCGCTCTGATATGATTCTCCATGGGCTGCAGGGGGACAGCCTGCCTCACCACAGCCTTCTCCACGGGCTGTAGGATAACCTCTGCTCCAGCACTTGGAGCACCTCCTCCCTCTCTTTTTTGGTTGACCTTGGTGCCTGCGGGGCTGTTATTTCCTTGGGGTTCTTTTCCTCGTTTCCTCTCTCTCAAAACTGCCACATAGCATGTTTTACACTTTCTCAAACACATTTCCATCGAGGTGCCACCAGCCTCACTGGTGGGCTCAGCTTTGGGCAGCAGTGGGTCTGTTTTAGGGCCAGCTGTATCCGGCATGGGGCCAGCCCCTGGTCTCTTCTCACAGCCCTCCCAGTGTCAAAATCTGGACACATAAGTCCAATACACTGAGGAAGTGTATATGATCCTCCTTTGTGTGTTTGGACTATAAACCTCTCTTCTCCTCCCTTTCCCATATTGCCACCAGTTTGTGAAGTAAAAAATTAAACAGACCTAGTTGAAACCACAGCGTGCTCGCCCACCATGTAACTGATGGGATTAAGGGGGAAAAAAACCCCAAACAACAAAATCTCTGTGATTCATTCTAAGGAGGATATAAACCATGACCAGAAAGCACTTTAGAGAAGTGGATTTTAGCAGTGTGTGCACAGCTTGGATACACATTAACACAACTTTTACTGAAATGAGATTTGAGGCTTTACAGAACCCAACAGTAGCATTCTGTGCCGCTGGCACAAATCCCAGGCTGGAGAACCACACCGTCCCTTCCTGCAGAAGTTCTAAGCAGTAGCAGTAGTGCTTCTGGTGTTCCTCAGGCTGGCTGCTTCCCTGCAGAGCTCCTCCCTCTGAAGGCCACCCCCAGGGTTCTTCCAGCACTGAAGGCAGAGTCCTCCTTACGGTGTACAAGCCATTACGGTAAAAATGCTCTCACAGGTCCTCAAGTGCAGGCAGCCAGCGCTGTGTTTCTGAGGGCTGCTGATCTCAGAGGCTTTCATCCTCAGGGAGGAGGGAATATCCTGTAGGATGCTTGGAGATTGCCTTTCCTCTTCGGGCAGCAAGCAAGGGTACAGCAGCATGTGAAGGCTTGTGACAGCACCTCTCTTCACTGCACTTTTGGGGACACTGAGAGAAGCTCCCTTGTAGGAGGGTCTCCTCTCCATTCCACAGAAGAGATTTCCCTAAAATACCAGCAACTTTGTTGCTTTGATTTGATGTTATATAATTCAGTCGTTTCAGACTGTCCAGAAGGTACAGAGCTGAGGGAAGAAAAGAAAAATAGGTCATTTCTCTAATAACTAAGTTCAGTGGCAGGGCCCGCCTTTAGCTTTATCTTTGCAGTTGTGCTTTTCATTGCTTTATTTATAAATTTATGTTAATTTTTGTAACTACCTTTATCTGTCACAATGCTAGCTGCAGGTGCCAAATCCATGTGTATTAAAGCAAATATCAAGTAGCTTTGCAGTTAGGGCAGGGAAAAATAAATCAAAACTAAATTCTCTCTCAAGGGATCCAATCATCCTGCCAGTTAAGTTAATACACACCTGATGAAATGATTGCGCCTCAAATTAAACCTTCTAATTTGTGTATAAAACTAGGTCACAAAGCTTATTTCCTCTTTCCTTCACAGCTCCTATATATGTTAGTGCACTATATTACACAGAGAAAAAAAAACATGCTGAAGGGTAGAGCTTTGTAGATGGCTCTTCAGCATATCTACATGGTGTGTTAAAAGTACAGCTTGCAGCCAACATGAAAACCAAATCAAAAGAGAGGTGCTCTTCGAATCTGTTACTGTTATGCTGCTCCCTAACCATAACACTATCAATGTGGTAATATTACCTCCTCCTTTTTTTTAATTTAATTTTCCCACTCGTGTCACCAGCATCCAAAAAATCCTCAGGGCTTTTTTTTCCAAATGTTTCTGAGCCCCTTGTGTCATGTAGGCAGTTTCCAGGCTGGAATTTGTAAGCTAACTTAATCGTTGTTGCCACTAGTTTGCAAAATGTCCATTACAATATACAGTAGCCACAGAAGATTTCTGTTTTCTTCCCCTCCAGGTAACCAGAAAAAAAAAATTAAAAAGATCTAAAGTAATTCGTACTTATTTAAAAGACTTCTGCCGTAAACTGGGAGATAAAACATTTGTCACGCATGCTGGCAAAGCCCCACAGCCAAAGTCTCTTATCACTCAAACATCCAGACAAACAACTGATGGTTTTATTCCCTCAACAGATGTTCCAGCTGCTCAGGTTAGCAGAATACACACTTCCATCACTGCCCAACAGCAGCGGACTCGAGCTCTTGAAAGTCACCATCTGACACCAGGAACAAAAGGTCAAACCATAGTCTAGACAGAAGCTGTAAACTGGGATGCTCAAAAGTCACCAGTCTGACAGACTGAAAACAGAGCCGAGCAGGGTTTTTCTCAACAGATTATGTGCATAATAGGTATCTTATCAAACACATCTTGCTCAGATTTTTGGCTCAAACTAAGGTCTACATAACTTAATATTTGTTTATGCATCCTATTTTATCCATAAACTAACACAGTTTCCTCTATTTTTCAAGAAGGTTCTCAATCATCTAATGTTAGAAAAGCAGATCCAAAATCACAAGTCAAACACACTATAGACATAGCTTTATGGAGATGAGATCAACTCAACTGACGTTACTAGAAGAATTACAGAGATTCATTTAGCTCTAGGATTAAATTTACTCTTCTGCCTGGAAACATCAAATTGAAAAGCCATGGCAAAATGGAGAACTAAAGTATACAACCGTTGCACTTCTGTTCTTTTTCTTTTCCAACCCATCACAACACTGCTAGTGTTATCTCAACATCAGCTAGTACAGGCACCCCAGTCAGATCCTTGGTACTTTTTATTTGACCTCCTCAGGGCCCAGATTCCACCCCACCTGCTTTATAGCTCCCTCATGGAGTAGTAAACTGAAGGTGATGAATGAAGAATGCAGCAAAACATGCAGGATTTACACTCAGCTTGTGCCTCATTATGTTTCCAACTCGCTAAGTTCTGCCGTGGTGTCATGGAGCACAGCTGAACACCTGCATTTTGCTACGCAGCTCTAATATGCATGCAGCTCCTGTGGCCCCTGCCTACCCTGATTTCCCCTGCTTTTGGCAATTAACACCAGGAGATTAACAATTGGCTCCAGGACAATTGACTCTGGAGGCAATTAGCCTCTTACAGGCACCTCACTAGCTGCCAATTTCATAGAGGTGAGAGGTGCAGGGGCTATTAATGAAATGCATCAGGAAGAAATAACTGAGCTGTCAGTTAGTCTTGGGCCTCATCCATAATTCTGCTTAAGAACAAATGCTGTAATTCTACATCCCATGTGAATCACTAAGGCTTCACCTTAGAAGGCTAAGGTGAAGTCACCGTAGATGGACAGGCTTCTTTTGCCACAAACAAGGGATTCATTGGATGCTCCCATTATGGTAACAGCTATTTAAAATTTTTCCTATTTTATACAAATTAAGTGGTAGTGAAGTGAAATTACAAGGACATGGCTGTGCCAGTTGGAGTCATACCATTCCTGTCTGACTTCTAAAATACTGATTAGACACGTCTTTCTTGCCAGTCTCATGCTGTGTATAAAAACGGGTATCTCCACAGATGAGTGCTGTCTGCAGTGCTGTGGTCAGTTCGTAACCAAATCCAAAAATACAGGAGCAGTTCCAGACGCAGAAATACATGAGCTGTTTCAGAAGCAGATGGTCTACTTGAGACATTTAAACAGCAACAAAAATGGTCAGGTTTTGTTTTGTTTTGTTTTTCACTCTTTGTAGTACGCTATAAGCTCAGTTCAGCAACCCTTAACTATTTGACACCTTATTTATGTTGCTAAGAGTTGTGTGGGTATATATCCTTTGAGAATAAAGAAGATGGCTTCCAGGTTTTTACTGTTCAAAGAGCATGGAAATACACTTCATTCAGCAAATCCTCATGTTAGAAAAACAGGTAATGTACAAGTAACACAATGCTGCCACAGCTGTATGTCAGAAGCTTTCAGAAGTTAATCTGTGAAAGGAATTAGATCTTTTAACTCCACAGATGAATCTTCCTATAGTCAGGGTACAGAGATGCTCAGGACTGACGAGGAATAGAGTGCTGAGCCATCGTCAGAGAGTGCTGCAGGACTGGCTGGCATCTTGCGTCTTGTCCCTTTCCATGACTTTATTTCATGGCCATGACCACCAGAGACCCCTTGGTGAAGTTATTGGCCTTTGTAGCCCTCAAAGGGAGAGTCCAGGAGCAGACCAAGTTCCCTTTGTTGAACTCAGAGAGCACCTCTCTCATCTGCATTTCCATGTATGTGTGTTTAGGCTCCTCTCTGCACAGCGTACTGGACCTGCTGACTAACAAAATAAGGGAAGAAGGTCACCTTGGACTGAATTAAGAGCAAGATCTGCCAGAGGGATTCCTACAAGCAGGACCAAATGCTTTAAAGAATCTAAACCACCTTTACAAAGAGCATTAGCAATTCTGTTTTTTTCCTGCTAGCTGCAGCACAGGGGCCAGCAGGATGGTCTGGCTGAAGGACCTTCCCTGTGCAGCAAGCAAAATGGGCAGAATTTAAGCATTTTGAACATACATTGCAGAAGAGGATGCACAGTTAAGGCTGCACTTATTTATCCTATACTTGAGGCTGTTTCCAGGAGTTCGTTGCCTGCAATTTCACTTTCTCTCTCCCATTCTTAAAACATCTCTTAGCTTGTAAAATCCTCCTTCAAAAGATATTTTCCTGTTAACAAATTAAAACTAGTGCTCTAGAGGCCAACAAAAAGCAGTCTCTTAGTACAGGTGGGCTTTTTAAAAGGTGCTGAGCATTTTATTTGAGAATTGGAGAGGGAGAAACAGTCACATAAAAATTAAATTACACCTATTTGATACCAGTCATCATTTTATTGCACATAAAACCTGAAAAGCAAAACATTTAAACTCTTCTATATTTTCAAGTCTTGTAAAATATTGTATTTAGCATAAAATATATTCTCAACCAAAATATTAATCTACCAGTTACCCTAAACAGAAGGCAAATAAGTGCCAGTTTAATGTCTCTCATTTCAGTTTAAAACCTGTCAGCTACAAAGAGAAGGACGTGAAGTCAGAATCCCCGTATGCACATTGGGCTGGATCTTCTGCCAAGATGACAAGCAAGGGGTGTACCTGAGGCTGGTACCTGACTGGGACAGAGACAGAGAAGTGACACCACGGTGCCAGTGCCCTCAGAGGAAACTGGATTGCCTGCACCGCAGAGGGAATACCGCTGCTCTCCATAGCTTGGTTTCTCTTCCATGGTATTGCCTGTGAAATGGACATTGAGGGGCACAGTAGAGGGTGGGGTTGCACACAGGTGTAAGAGGAGTGGAGAAGAAGGACAGTGTGGCTGACACTAAGGTGTTCACCTACATAAAAGAGACAGCTATCACCATTGTTTAACAGAATTCACCCCCTCAAGGAAAGTATTTGGGAGGTCTCCTCCATTCACCTAGGAACATATCCACAATTCACACTGCTCTATACAACCCAGAATGTTGGAATTTCAAGGCAGAACACAGAGCTGGAAGGAAGCCTAACAGCATAGGGAATGGCAAACATTCCCCTGAAAACTACATAGCCTTAAAACTCAGCAGTGTCTGGAGGGAGGATCCATACAGACCTGAGAGAAACTGAGGGCAAAGCCCACAGAAGACCTGTATTCCTACAGAAACAGATACAGGTACCCATTATCTGATAGAAGGCATGATATACCACACTAATTCCAACTGGTCCAAGCTGGCTCCCTCTGCAGAAGACCATCTAGAAGAGGAGGGTTGGACATGTCCTTTTCTAGCATGCAGAGCTCCAAGGCAAGAGTGCTGCAAAGGAACGACAGCTACACTTCAACGTGTGCTGATATTCTGGCACATCTGTGACAGACTGTTTCAGAATAGAAGCAAAAAAGCAGTGACTGAGAAACGGGGGGAAAAAATCATGGTTTAGATAGTTTCAAAGCTCTTCAATCCAACCAAAAGTGAAAAACTTCCACAGGGTGTCCGGTGTGTGTGAACAGAGCAGGATGCCTCTCATAATAGGAAAATGTAGCTGTGCATTTCTATACCCAGGAATTGGTATAATGCCTGACTGCCTCACAATAAAATTCATATCAGAAGCTTAATGCTATGGGGCAGGGAAAAGCCTTTGAATTTGACCCTAGTCAGAACAGGATTAAGACTTAAAGGCTACATATGTGGCTAAAAAGCACAATACTGATGCATACAGCTTTGGTAAAACAAAGAGTCAGAAGAGCTGTGAAGAGCTATTGCTGCCAGTAGAGACCAACTTCTGTCTTCTGACAAGGATATTAACCTTTTGAAACTCTGATCCAGGTGCCTGATCAGTTCTGCGATAATTCTTTCTCTCACCATCCGTGTGCACATTACACTCACATTATTCCATTCGCCAGCCAGGTCACAGGGTGCCGCTGCTCAGAGCTCATTTGTGGTTTGATTTCACACACCCTTCATCCGTTTTTTTCAGTCTTAAGAAAGCTCAGCTCCTGCACAGAGGTCAGATTTTTTTTCAAAAGTGCTTAAGCTCCCGGAGTCTCTTCTTGTTCTCAATGGGAGATGAACCCCTTAGAAAATGTCAAATCTCCATTTAGAGTGTGCAGCTCTGTTGGAAATCCTACCCCTGGCGTTTTGGAGAGCATTACATACCCACGTGCTATGTCCATAGCAATTGTTTTGCAGCTGAAAAGGAGTCCAACACTATACAACTGCATTCTTGATGAGTGGTCTGAAACTGGACGAAGCATGCTCCCTTTTATCAGCTAAATGCAAGCTAGCTACCTCTCAAGAGTGCAATTAACCTCCATATTTAGATAAGAAATCTTAGGCATTTCAGGGTTGTTTGTACACTAATGCCTGCACAATCTCTTGATTACATTTATCCCCATGTCACCCCTATGGGCTGGTGTTATCACCTCCATCTTGCCGATAAGGAGCTGAGACAGGGAGATGGATTAAGTTAAATCACCCAAGGTGCACAGAAGATCTTCACTGAAACTGTCAGCTAAGCCAAGGTTCTGCTCAGGGCTTGCCAGTGGATGTGGACTCTTTAACACAGAGTAACCACAAAATTCCGAAATTACAAATTTATATTCCAGAATCAAAAACCCCCATCACGCTGACCTCCTTCAATTATTTTAAGGAATATACTGATAACTTGTGCCAAGAATGACTCCTGCATTCTGATACTAGACATTAATACAGAAACCTATAGGCAGATGGAGAATTGTGGTATGGGTCTCTGAGAAACCTGCAACAACCTTTAGTTTAATAACCACAAAGCTGTTGCATTCCTTTATACAGCTTACCAGTAGGAAAACCCATTGTAAAAAATCTGGTTTTGTAGAATTGCTAAGGGGATGGGCTTTTTTGACTTTTTGGGGGTTTTTTTGCCTTAATGCCTTTTGGGTGTTAGTGCCTATGGATGTTAGTCCTATGAACCCTTAGGCCCCTTTACACCCCAACAAGCAAAGCTGCTCACAAGTATTTCTCAAAGAGATTCTTCTTCCATTTAAAATACTTACGGAATTGGGTTCTTCAAGACTAGAAACCATCATCTGTGAATTGGGTAATAGTAATGGATTTTTTCCCTTTGTGTGAATGAAGCAAGCTAATATTAGAAGGACCTTAATAAACCTTACTGTCTTCTCCAGAAAATCTTTCAGACCTAACTTGTTTAAGTGTTCATCCCCTTTCAAAACTTTCTACACCCACCTCCGCCTTTTCCTTACCTGTTCCCTGGGGCCAGAACCTACCATGCTCTAAGGGCATATCATTGCCATAGGGCTTCCTAATCTACTAGAGGTGCATTCCTTCAAGAGTTCTTGTCACTGAGCCCTGACCCTGGAAATGCTGTTGCACAGCTGAAATCATGCAAAAGCATTTGCCCATTCCACTCTCACTGCTCTGTTTCAAAGGCCATTTCCTTCCTCATGAGCTGGGAACATACCACACACGATTGTGAGAGTGACTGTAATCCTCCAGGGCTGCAGTTTGCTCACAGCAGATTACTTGTCTACAAAGCGTTTTCTTACCTGGGTCACCTCTTTAAAGGGATTTTCTCCAGCCTGAGTTTGTAATGTTTCTGTAGAACACTTACTACATTGCTATTCACCAGCATGAAATCCATGCTCCATATGAGTTCATCAGCTACAGCACAACCACTTCCTAGACATCCTGCTATGCCCAAGGTACAATTCTTAAATCCAATTTTCTCCACTTTAAGGCTGGCTGTCACAGTTTCCATTTGAGACTAATTCAGTAGCTCAATTTTAGAATCTGTTACTCCCAGCAATTTTAGCAAGACTGGTCTAATAAAGGCAATTTTTCAAAGGTGAGCTGGTGCAGTTCTTTGTTTCTCCATTTGCCTCACGGCCAAATTATTTATGTTCAGGACACACTAGGAGGACCTCCAATTCCGGACCAGCGCTATTCTTCACACACAGTGATATATTACCATCATGCCCTCCAGGTACTGTATTTTCTTACCCAGAGAAGAAAAGCAGGCTGGTATTTCTAGTACTGTCACCCGCAGACTTCTATTCTGCTTCTACCTCTACCACAAAGATGTGGTAAGGCCAGTGCTCCATCTTCTGTGCCTCAGCTCCTTTACCTCCAAAGTACAGATAAAATGGGTATTGCCACACAGAGCCACCAATGTTTCAGGAAAGAGGGATGACTTCTAGCCTAACCAAAAGTGGGAGAGCAAGCCAGAATACAGCATTTCAATTCTTCCGTCCTAATGATCTTGCTTGTGTTAACCGTAGCTATTTCTCCTACAGAAGCAGTCACCTTCCTCCTTGCATTGTTTGACTATCACCCACAATCAGTAACAGCTGGAAAGCTCTTTATGGTCTCTCACCTACTCTCCAACATGTTTCTTGAATGTCTTCTGTAGTCTCTGCTTTTGCAATCAATGTCTGTCATTGCTAATCAGCCATGATGTCATTACAGATCTCTAATCAGTGAAAAAGGCCACCACAGAATCTTGCACTGGACACACCTTGAATGAAAAAGCAGCAGCTCTCCCAGTGGGTTTGCAGTGTGCAGGGGACCGTGGGTCAGTATATGGATGCACAGAGCTCCAGGTGAAAGATGAGGATTAGGTAACAGAGTTCCAGGTAAAAGATGAGGATTAGGTAACTGGCTCTTATCCCAACAATTCTGGACATTGTGTACGACTGGTTAATCCCCTTCCTGCTCCTGAATATCAGCCACAGATTGATGCATGCAGCACTCCAGACAGTTTTAGTCCTAGCTTTCCCACGAGGGACCATCTCAGCACATTCCTGACACCAGCTCAGCCTGCTTAGCCCAGGGCGGGCAGCCACCGCAGCTCCCAGAGCAGCAGCTGCTGCAGGCTTCCCGTTGCCTAAGATTAAGGCACGCTAGGACAGAAGGGGCTGCCCTTCTCTCCCACCGGGGGGGAAAGGGGCAGCTGCGGGGCAGCAGTGCCCATGCAGCCTGGGAGGGTGCTGGGTTAGATCTGGATTAGGTAAGGAGATCTGTGCTGCCCTTTCAGTTAACTCTTTGTGACCAAGTGAGCAGTTTCTGTCTCCTGCCCTCAAGCAGGTATGTGTTTACAAATTGAGTGAGGGGAGTTCTGAGTGCAGCTCAGGGAGAAATCCGTGATGAACATCAGCTGCAAAATCTGGCTTACTGAAGAGATTCCCACAGAGGATGGAGAGTCTGGTGTTTCTATAGCCTTAAGGCACTCGGGATTTTCGTAGGCTCCCAGGGCCAGTTCTTCATATAATGAAAACCACAATGAAAAACAGAGTCCCTTAGGTCTCCTAGGAGTAGAAAATAAGGACTCAAGCCTGAAAATTAATTTCTTTTTCCCCCTCTTGCCTACACAGAGCTTCATCTGCTGGGACTGGAATTCCCCTACATTCTCCCAGTAGAGAGGCCCAGGATCCCAGCTAACTGGGTGGCCTTTTGCTAAACTACAATTTCCTCCTCCTTTGTAATGACGGTGAAACAGGAACAGATCAAGGCACAGACAAAACTGAATTTTGCTGCCCTGAAAAGTGGGAAGTGAGTCAAACTCAAGTTGCTTCTACTGCCAAGCCCCAGAGAGGACAGCGAGGTTTCCTGCCCTTGGAGGTGTAGTGGGGCACAGAGAAGGTGGCACGTGGCCTGCACAAATATTTAATAATAAGGTTAAGTTGATGGCCATGTCCTTTTTGTCACCTGTAACGAGGAGAAAGACAACACATCACAAAGATGCATTGGTGTGATGCATACAAAGAAGATGTCAGTGAAAATTTGGAGAGAAGCATCTTTTGTGCTTGCCATTGTGATAGAAAATAAGATAGAAAATAATCATCATTCCCAAAAATTAAGGTGTAATTATTTTTCGTGTGTGTTAAAATACAGCTCTTTTTGAATCACTGCATCAGTTCCTAAGATTACATGGAAGTTAAGATTTTCTAGCACCAAAAGAAAGCACACGTGTTTAGATAAAATAAATAAACCCATAAGTCAGAATAAAGAAAAGTACTTTTTTTCCTAGTACCTTCTCGTATAGGACTGGAGCAGGAATTCCAAAAGATTGATTTGAAGGCGCGTTGTTTTCCCGGGGCCGGAGCGCGGGGGCCGCGGGGCTCAGGCGGGCCCGGGCCGCGCGGCGGCGGCGCCACCTGGCGGTGCAGGGGGACACGGCCCGGCCGGGCGCCTCGGCCAGATCGCCGATTTGGGGGTTATCGCCCCAAAGCGGGGCCGCGGAGCTGCGGAGCGGCCGGGGAAAGCCACGCCGGCAGTGCCTGAGGCCACTTGGCTTGTTCAGCCTGGAAAAGAGGAGACTGAGGGTCTGCAGCAGCCTCACGAGGGGAAGCGGAGGGGCAGGCCCGGATCTCCGCTCTGTGGTGAGCAGTGACGGCAGCCGAGGGAACGGCCTGAAGCTGTGCCGGGGGAGGTTCAGGCTGGGTATTACAGAAAGGTTCTTCAGAAGCTGGATGGGCACTGGAACACGCCCCGTAAGCCTGCCAGAATTCAAGAAGCGTTTGGGCAATGCTCTCAGGCACACGGTGCAACTCTTGGGGCTGTGCTGTGTAGGGCCAGGAGTTGGACCTGTATGATCCTTGTGGATCACTTCCAGAGCAGGATATTGTTTGCCATCACCAGGTCTCTTAGCTCCTGATGGAGGCAGTCATGGCAGGTCTGCCACTGGCCTCTTGGCACGAGTGGGATTCTTTAGTGACCAGGTGGCTCTGAGGGACACGGCACAGCTCCAAGAGAAAGGCCTGCAGGAAGGAGGTGCTGGGCACCTTGTAATCCTGGACATTGATCAGTGTGGGATAACCAGCCTGAGAGGGGAGGCCGGCACAAGTGCCACTGGCATCCTTTACTGCCATGAACTCCTGTACAGAAGTCCCACCACCAAGAAGTGGAGAAAAGAGCAAGTACTTCAGAGTCATTCACGTGAAGGCTTCTCCTGAAGTCTGAGCTGCTGGGCAATAAGAATGGACTAAGGAAAAAGGGAGGGGGAAAAAGCTATCTCTTTCCTTCCCAAAATAATGATCCACAACCTGAAGCTTGTTTCAGAGATACAGGAGCTTTGCCTGCTTGTTTTAACAAAGTGGTATTTTGCAGCAGTGAAGACCTGAGAACTTTTTTCCACTTGGACAAAGGCTGAAGCTGCCAAAGCAGTGGTATAACAGTGCTGCACTGCAGATGACTATGTCTGTATAAATAAAGATTTACAGTAAAAGCTTATTTTACCCTGTCTTTTCTTTCTTGTCATTTTGTATTGATAAATACACTCAGATGGTCTTTGCTGTCACACCAGAGCATCTCAAAACTGTCGCAGCACCAGCAGTCTTAAGCTCACCTAAATTTTAAAACCAGGCTTTGGCCAAAGCAGACTGCCCACATCACCATGTTTTAGCTGCCCCAGACCAAAGGCACTTACCAAGCCCCTTAACAGGTACTGTGACATTAGAGGTAGGGGGCTTCCTACCACATGTACAGCTCAAAAAAGAAATTAGCAGCTATTTTCTGTAATTTCAGAGTAAACCTTCTCTTGTACTGCTAATTTAAATATGATCACTCCTGTGGTCTTTTGGGGGAGTTTTGACAGGTGGTGGGATGAAGGAGGTTGGTTGGAAATTCTTTCTTGCCCCAGATATCACAAATCCTTTGAAAGCATTTTCTTGTTTGCATTTTTGTCAGAGGATCATTGCAGAGATCAGGAAGAGATGCATAAGATAAGAAATGTCTCCAATCTGCGCTGGAGCTTTATGCTCTGCTACACTTAACTTGAGCTCAGAGGAGATGAGTGAGATTTGCCCAAAAGCCACAAATAGAGAGGAGTAGAAGGGAAAATAGACAACTGGAATGTAGGGGCTTCTGGACACAGAAAGGAGTGTGGAAGAAGTCCACACCAGAGTATTTTATTCTTCCTGGCAGATATTCCCCTTTGAGAGAAAGCACTCTTCATAAATAGAATATTCTCCAAACCACGTTGTCATACTGAGAAACACACTCTTAACAAAATGCCTTTCTTAACCAGTCTGCTGTTTCCACCTTTACCTTTTAGCAGGGGGAAAGGAAGTATTTATAACATAGACTACTTCTACTGAGAACTACAGATGAGCCCTTGTCTCAGCAGAAATGGAGAAATGCCATTGAGAGGGATGTGACAAGTTACTAAGAGGGTTATTCTGAAAAGCTGGAGTTTTTTTCAGAACTGACATTCCTTGCCAGAGAATATTTTATATGCAGAGAGGCTACAACACAAATTCTCATGCTACAGTGGGCATGCCCACATTGCTCTAGGAAATTTTTCTACATGGAATTCACACATGCAGAGCTGGAAAGGATCTGATCCGTGCAGGGATGAACTTGGTATACTCCCTGCTTGACTGACAGTTTTCTAGATGTTTCTTAAAGGCCTTTCCAGCACTGCAGATAATACTCTCTTCCTGGATAATCTATCCCAGTGCCTCACTATCATTCAGGGACAAGTATTTCCAGATGTTTAAGCGCAATCCCTGAGACAGAAATAATGTATGTGGTGTGGCCAGCAGTGATGCATGTCTTTCATCCAGCAAGGCTGAAGGTCATCTCAAAATTTCCAAATGCCCCTTCGCAAAAGCTCTGGGCACAAAAACTGTAAGGATGTCCAATGCATGCAAAACCCCTTCCTGCACTTTTCCATTGGCACTGCAGAAAACCGTAATGGCAAGTCCAAAAATTTGCCATTTCAGCCAGTGTTACACATTTTGAGGAAGAGATGATGCAAACAAGCCTTTGCATTTGCAGGATAGGCTGAGTGCCTGCAGAGTGCAAGCACAGAGGCTCTTTTTCACCGCGCAGCCCAGTTCCCATGCAGAGGACTCCTCCAGGCTGGTGCAGGGTCTGCTCTCTGGTGCAGGGTCTGCTCTCTGGTCTGCAGCCTTGGCTCTGGGAGGACGTGAGCAAGCAGCAGATCCTGCTGCCAGCATCACTGGGTGTCCCTGGCCCCCAGCTTCATGCTCTGCCTTTACTGCACCCTGTGTTAGTATGCTGGTTTGGACACAAATTGAGGAGGAAACACCCCGAGAGGGGCGCCTCTCTCTCTCGCCTGCCTGCCAGGCAAGCAGGCCGCGGCAGCTCCTCCCCAACGGGTTCGGGAAAATAATTTCTCGAGTAAAAGTGAAAAAAACTATTTATTTACCAAACAGAGGCCCCCCCTGTCACGGGGAAAAAAGGATATTGAAGCCCCCTCCCCTGTCCCCTAAAAGAGGACTATGGATTTTAGAGTTCTTTTTGTAGGTAAAACCTGCAGTCCTGAGCTGGGCCGGGCCGGCCAGGCAGGGCCCGACGATCCCCCTTGGAGGGTCCCGCCGAGCAGGACCGGAGATGGGAGCTGGTCTCAGATGAAAAGCAAGCCAAAAACAATCCAAAAAGGAAAAGAAGCCGCCGAGGCAGATCACAGTCCCTTCTCCGCTGAAAGCCGAAGAGACTAGAGAGCAAAAGTCCTCTAACCAACCAAATGTTGTCAGAATCGGGAGAGAAAAGACTGCTAAACATTCTAGCTGCAAGGTCAAGCCAGCCACTTTGAAGAGTTCTCTCGGCTTCTCTCTCTCCCCTTTGCAATTTAAAGGTACACTAGGGATCAAGCAGGCAATGGGGAATACAGTATGGTCATAGAATCACTCCAAGACAGTTAGAGCCACAGCAGTGCTCTCCTGCCAGTGACTTGTGCCTGAAGCGCCTTCTCCCTTCAGCACCTGCAGCTACTTGGCTTCGCCATCCTGTCACCGAGACATTTTGAGTGGTTGTAGATCCCAAATATGCTTTGCTTAAAACCAGGGATGCCATGTAAAATATCTACCACAGAAAGATTTCTATCATATTACCAGCAACCTAAGTAGCTGTTTATAACACCCATCCCTCCAAGAGCTCTTTGTTTCCTTGTGTTTATACGGACACCTACTTTTGCTTAAGAAACAGGTGTGGGAGTAAATCCAGTTTTAATGTGTGAAATTCTCTACAGCTCCTCAGTTTAAACTCTAAACTGACTATTCTCTGAGGTAACATTCTTAACTGGAACAGCAGCCATGTAAGAAAGGTAAACTGTTTGGCTGGCCAACACTTGCATGATCAAATAATTAATCAGCCTCAAAGACAAAATTAGATTTCCAGTAACTCTGTTTCTTTGGGATTAGATTTTGGAGTGGAAAAGGTCAGAATTCTATCATTGTTATTTAATTTTTAACAAGAAAAATAAGCTTCCATCCAGAGCGAGGTAAGAGTTTTCTTTTTCTTGTTAAGGTTCATAGGGCAAAATCCTGACATACTCTCTTAAACCTCCAGTAGTTATTTTTGGCTTGGTCCCAGTTTAGTTTCTAGAAGGTATTTGTCTGCAATACAGAAGCTCCCCTTGCCAAGAGCAAATTTATTCACTCTCTGGAGAGAACATCCAGGCTGGACAGTCAAGACCCTCTAAGTTGCCATTTGTCATAGATCTGACCAAGACAGGACTTCTAGCAAGATTTGATTGTGGAGTTTGTATTGCTGCTGAAAGATGGCAAGATCTATCTCAACATGAAAGAGGAATTAATCTTCTTGTGATATTTAGGATCTGGAGAAAGGGTGCAGTGGGAAACAGCGACCCCAAAAGCACTTGACCCATCACTATGGAGATGACAAGCTGTGCTGGTGATAGAGTAAGGCTCTGGGCCACAAAACATGCTCACATGACAAGTACCTCTAAGTTTCCTTGGGATGCCGATTTCTGATAAAAACTTTCACAGATGTAGAATACAAAGCCTGTTAAATGCAGAAGTTAAGCCCAGCTTCATATGTCCTCAGGCGCTTTGAAAGCAGGGATGAATGGGAGAACACCCACAGCACTCAGGGCTTTTCCTTCTGTTAATGTGACACTTCACAAGCCTTCCCGGCACAGCTTTGACACTAATCTGTGAGTGGCTGAGTCCATTTCTGATGCTTATATAGAACTGTAATACATTTCCTCCAAGGGGGGAATCTCCCATGCCCTCCATTACTAACTAATTGAAAAATATTTCCTTTGTTCATAATTACTGGATTTAAAGTATTTATTATTCCTTGCAGCACTTAAAAGCTAAGGAGGCAAGACAGGCTTAGACAAGGCAAGGTAAGAAGGCAGGATGAGAGGATTCTCTGCAGTCACACAGGTCAGTGTGCAGCCTGAGAGACCCTGAGTACATTTTGTGTTATTGTAGTCCCCACAACCTTCAGCCACACAGCAGGACTCCAGAATATTCCTGGCAAGCACATGCTGGGAACAGGCACTTTGGCCCTCCCTTCTGTTTACTGGCAGGCACAACCTTGTAGGTTTCTTTCTTTAACGTGTAAGTCCCTTAAGACACATATGTCAGTGGTTAAAGGGGGCAAGCTGGGGATGTAAGGAAAATCCATTTATCCTACATCTTAGGAGTGGTCCAGCTAAACAGCAGGCCTCTTTACATCAGGTACACAGGGCATTAGTAGAACTGAATGTAATTCATGAGTTGCCTACTGGTGCTAAGCTCAGCCATCACCAGAACTTTCAGTCCTCTCCTTTCCTGAGCAAAGAAATCTTTCCCGTTTGTTTGTTTTCTAAACAAAAAGTAAAAACTAGGAAGAGGGATATTTCTAAGATCTCTATTCACTGCCAGTTGTTTACAGATATGCTGCTGGGACAGCAAAGTCTGGTTTTAGTGACTGGTTGCACTATGAAACGTCCCAAAGACAAATTTCTGTATTGCCAAGAATAACCTTTCTGTACCAAATTAATTTCCATAGTGAGCGTACAAGGAGGAATGGAAATTTTAGAAGCATGCTTGAGAAATAAGACATTCAAATACAAGCTCTCAACAGACCCTGGAAACATTTTTTTTTGTCCACACACCTACGTGTTTTAAAAGCATAGAAGGCCACAGCATAACTGGAGTACTGTTGCCATCGTTTTCAAATTAGGAGAACAGCAAGAAGATTGCATCTTACCAGGAAACACCTCTGAGGTTATGTGTAAATGATGCATGCACACAGATCAGCAAGATATTTGTTGACAGTAAGCTTTCAGCTACTGCTTTTCACTCTTTACAGTTCCAACCAATGTCACTGCCTCTGAAGAACAGGCAGAATAAATTGAATTGTACTGCTTAAGCTGTACAACCCCTCTTTTGCCACAGACTGGAATCTTTTCCATTTTTATCTCTAAGTTGCAAGATTCTTATTGAGCAACTCTAACTTCACTGTATTTAGGTGTGACCAAGAACCAGGTTGCTAGCTATGACCTTCTAGTCCTTTTCAAAGATACAGGATCATCTCAGAGAGAATTCATATCTAGACAAATTTAGCTATGTCTCCACCACTGAATTACTGAAATGGACTGAACACACCTGAGAACTTGGATGTGTGAAATGGTGATTTTTTTCTAAAAGCGGATGTAATTTACTTGAAATATACAGAAAAAATCTTGTTTATCTGTTGTTCATAAAAAGCCCAAACTCAAAATGCCTGACAGAAAAATTTAATTCATAACAAAAAGCGCGTCTCAGAAAATTGGTCTAAGTTCACTCATTTTTTATCAGCTCAACATAAAGTTTACATAAGGTATAAATGATAAAATTTCTTTAATCTGAACGAAAAGGTGAACAGAGGAAAAACTGCCGCTCTTTTTTCACAAATGAAGAAGTGAAGCATCAAGACTGGGAGGCCAATGACAATCATGAGGAAGTAGGTCTGTGTTGAGATAGGAAATCCACAGACATACATGTGTGGGCGAAGATATTAAACCATTGCTTAGAGTAAATGTGATGCAGGGAAAACCCAACATTATGTTGTATATCCCCCAGCTTCTATCCCCATTCTTAGTGATGTGAGCTCATGTGAGGCTCAGGACACACCTGCTGTTTCAGGTCCCAGGTCACATCATGGGTGTAACTCACAAAGTTATTTGACTGAGATGGTGGAGTTGGCAAATGCCTTCTGTGAGGGCTGAGAGGGTCAGACAGGAGATTCAACGTTCCAGCTGATTAGCATCTCAGAAACTTGTGAGGATGAGAAACAGTATTTTCCTGAGTGTCCAGCTCCAGTCAAGACACCTGGTAACCAAAGCTTGACAGGCTGGGCATTTCATGCCTCAGTTGCCAGCTTTTCACACCACTGAGCCTTACAGGTTGCTTGCACCCAGCTCTGGGCTGCTGCCTGTGGTGATAGGCACATTTCTCACAACGTCTGGCATCACTGCAGAGATGCCAAAGCCACTCACCTGGAAAAGGAACAGCAGAAAGGTTTCTCTTCTGCCCTGCTCTACTGACATGGCCACAGAGAACAATCCTTCTTCTGGAAGGAACTACAGAAGCGGAGAGGTCTGCCACGGCAACATGTCAAAGGCAGTGTTTTCCCTGTGAGTTTTATGACCCTCCACAAGAAGGAAATTAGAAACTGAATTCTACACTCTCTCCCATTTATAAACATGTCCGTAATGTGTACGTTGTGCTGTAGGTTAATGATGCAGTTCTCAAGCAAGATTAACTGCTGCTTCGGACAGCCATCAATTTTTTATGATTGCAAGACCATTTCCCTACTAAAAATGAAAGTTACATTCCCCAAGGGATGGGCTGTGTTCAGCATCAGTCAAGTGTGCAGGGTGTGAAGATCAGAATGAAATTAAAAAAAAAAAAACAACCAAGAGAAAGCGAAAGACACAAGCTAGTTCCCCAGCTCCTACACCAGGGTCATGTACCTGTAGGTACCTGTAGGTACATGACCTTCCTCACTGTCACTTCTGAGCATCCTGAATAAGGTTAAATATGCAGACGTGGATGTGCCACTGACCCTCACTGATGGGGCCAGCTCCCTCTGAAGTGATGCTTGAGGCACTCAGTGCCCAATACCAAGCACAAGTGACTTTGTACAAGATCAGCACAAGTGTCATCCTGCCTCAAGAGCCTGGGACAATGTCCATGCCTGAGACAGACAGTCTGAAGATTGCTTAATGCTACAGCTGAGCTTTCTATCAAACTTAGCCTATATTTGGCTCAGATTCCGAGAAGCTGCCTATAGCTGCATCAGCAGAATGAGGGAAGTCATCTCACCCACCAGTCCCTTTTAAGATACCTGTCTAAGAAAAGTGGGAAGAATGGTCCTTTGTAGGTGTCTCTCTCATTCTTTCTCTCTCTGCAACAACTGCAGAAGGGAGCTTGATGGCTAACTTTGATTAGATGCACATTTTTAGATGCTTGAAGCAAGGGGACATAAATCCTCATCTGAAGTACAAGTTATTATATCAGTAATTCTGACCAGGTTCTTCAGGTACTAGTGTAGCTGAAAGGATCCCAGCTACCTTAATTAATAATAACAACCCACATTTTAACCTGATTGATAAAACCATTACCACTCGGTTTGAACCTTTTCAGAAATCTAAACCAAAAACCACAGCATCTTTGTAACTATATCCCTTGATTGAGCTCTGGGCTGGCTCCTCCTCACATACCTGCTATTTATTGTATGTGGAGAAATAAATTGCATCTATGCAGAGGACCTTATATCCTAATAATCACATCTTTGTTTCATTTTTGACTAAAGAAATTATGAAAGTTGAAAAAATAAATTAAAATCAGGCCTCATACCACTAACCAACATGTTCCATTGCCTTTCCAGTATAAGTGCTGCTGAGATTTTTATTGAAAAATGGGACTGGAAAAAGTTAAAATGGCAACAACCAGCTCCTAATTAAATGCAATCCAGCTACTTTAAAAACTTGTCTGGTGTTGGTTCAGTGACAGCAGCTGGATAACCCTCAAACAAAGCCCATGCTTAGGCTCATGCTTAACTCCATTTCTTTCACCCAACTCCTAACCATGCTTGGATTTCACAGCTGAGAACTCTGAGCCTCAATAACATTTTCTAGGCATCTCCTGTTATTCCACAATCTCAACCACATCTACGATTGGGTTTTGCCACTGGCAATTTTTTTGAAGAAAGCGTTTCTGGGGTTGCTGTATTGCGAGGACTTAGGATAGAAGGATCCAGATGTGAACTCTCAATTGTATAGCTGCCTACAAACCACACCCACTATTGAGTTTACCTTCCTGCTTCAATATATGCATGGTGTGATACAGCTGGATTATCTTTGTTCGAACCAGACCCCTTAAGTAGTTTGAACATGTTTCTTGGTAAAGCAAAGATGGACTTTGAGTTACTTTGCATAGTAAGTGTTGTTTTCTAGACCTAAGTCAATGAGGACCTTTCTCGTTAAGCCTGAGTTAACAGAATATAGATAAAAGTAAGCTGATGCATCCATTAAGCAAACCGTTTAAATATTTACGAGGAAGGAAAATATTACAGACAAATATGCAAGGACTCCTAACCATCTGTAGGGAAGCCCTGTAAATCTTATGAGGATACATTTGTAACTACCCTGAGTTGCTACAGAAGAATCATTTATGGAGCAGAATATAATGCAAATATGCCAGATTCAGAACATCAGAAGTACCTCCAGTGAACTGTGTATAGGCCAAGGACTAACTGTAAAGGTTATTTCCCTTTCAATAAAACCACAATCAATTTAGAATATTGGCAATGTCTGTACCTTCAGTTTTTTGAAAGAGCCAGCTCGCGTATTGGATGGTTGGTGTGAGTCATTCACAGGAGATGTGATGCTTTTCAGGGCTGGGGAGCATCCACGGCATCACTGGACTGCTGAATCCTCATAACACGAAGGCGGCCAGGTCAAGTTGTAACCAGAAAGGCCAAAGTGACTTCTCATTCACTGATTCCTCCTCAAACACTCCAGCCAGGACAGGAGAATGACCATAACCTGTCAGTCCGCTCCTGAAAGAGCAAATATTTATCAGTGCTTGGGCCAGTACAGCCTCAAAATACTGACAGAAAAATGGGTTGTGAGAGGCATTTCTCCCCTGTATTCCTTAGCCATTTGGAGAACAGCAGTCTCTATATTTTAGAAAACCAAAAGGCTTGACAAAGTAATATTTACATTCAGGAAGGGTGCCAAAATGGTAAGTGCAGGGACTCAAGCTTTCCATTCATATGCAGAACAGGTATAGCACAAGCTGTAGCACGAACTTCAGTTTATCTCTTTCTCTTGTCCCACCATCTCCAGAGTGCGGCAGCTCCCCCGAGTGCTCTGGCATAGCAGTAATATTTTCTTCTCCTGCAGCACATCCAAGATAAAATTTGATTAATCCCAAGCTTGTTTGCCTGTTCTGGCTCTCTGTGTATGTGTACATGGGAACTCGAGCACTTTTGCCTGTTTTTGTGCACAGTGCTGCTCAGAAGAACAACACTGGACACCTACAAGCTTATAGGTATAAAAAGGAATGTAAAATCAAGATATGCATAAGTCCACAGCTCCTGAACTGGGTCCTTTCCATTAACCTGGAGAGAAGGGAAAATATCATTCCTGTGTACAGATAGCAAGAGTTGCTGTCTTTTTTGCCTAATAAGTACAGGCAAACACACAATACAGGGAACTAAGTCTGCAAAAGAGTTTCAAACAAGATAAAAACATTAGACTGCACATGCCACCTGAGAGTTGTGGCAATTGTGATGGTAATTATTTTCATGTTTCTTAATACTACTGCAAGATACTCATTTCACTAGCTATTATACTCAAAAATTGTCACAATGCAGGGGGAAGCAGGGAATAGCTTGTAGACCTATCATGTGATTGCTGCCAATACATCAGTGTGTGAAAACAAATTAATGCATTTTCCCTCAAGTACCAGAGTAAGAACCTACATATCAAAACCATTTGACTTAGTCTTGTGAGGAGAAAATAATTTTTTAAAGAAATAGCGTTGGAAGGCAGAAAAGCAGAATAACTTTATGATCATTTCAAAAGAAAAGCAGAAGGCTCAGATGAGGATATCTCTCACACCACAGTGGCTGGTCCTTGCACCAGCAAAGAAAGGCACAGGAGAAATATGTCCTATTTCTCCTTTTCTATGTTTTTAATTAAATAATTTCCCCTGTACTTTTATATAGGCTATAAATATTAAAACATGGCTGCACATTCTTCGCTGGAGGATCCTGGCAAGCTTATTGTGATGTTGCATAAGCTTGTAACTTGAATAGCAAATCCTTTCCGCCCCCAGCTCAAGTTACAGGGAAGGCATCCTGAAATTTAGGCCCAAAGTTTGTCCCTTTCAGATGAGCCCCTGCTCTGCTTCCCAGCTTGCTTGGAGCATAAGAGGTTTAGCTAAGGAAAGGCATGGAATTATAAGGTTAAAGGGGAAGAGGGAGAAGAGAACAGCCTGATTGACTGATCCTTCAAACACTTTGGCTATTCTGAATTCTAAATATAGCAAGAATTAATGAGGCAGAACTGTACTTCAACATTAAAATGACCCTAAAATTTTTAATGCTCTATCACTGAACACCACACAAGAAACACAAGCCACGCTCCTGCACCCACCTTCACATAGCCATAACTAACCAGGCTCCCTTTCAAACAGGTATGTTTAAACTCTGCTTGTGATGGAGCACATGAGGGACAGGCAGGTGGATCCCAGAGAGCAGCAAGCCAAGCCAGGAGGGAACGGCAGTACAGGGAAGGAGAGCAGAAGGGAGTTCTCTAAATTACAACCACGTGCTTCGTCCTTCCGTATCAAGTAAGAAAGGCCACAAGAATGATGTTTACCACCTGCTCATCATTTCTCCCTGTCATGTAGGTTATCAGCAAGTATGAATCACTTGGCAAAGGACAACAATGCTTCCAGTCTACAGTTTCTGAAAGGACAAAAACAAGCCAGGCTGCAGAGTGGTAGCTTTCAGGCTGCTCTCGTGTGTCTTTGAGCCTGAATACTCCTGGGTCTGGTTAGGGGCTCTGCTAACCAAGCAGCAAACAATTAACTCAATTTACACTATTTTATAATTGAGGAAAGATATTTGTGTGTCTGTCTTTAGAACAATCCATATAACGTATTTGGAAAAAAGAAAAACCTAAAACGAAACAAGAAAATCAAGTATTACAATTGTAATTTCGGTACAATTGCATGTAATAGATTCTGATTAAAGCCAACCCAATGCATATGTGCACCTAAAGACCATCATCTTCATCTTCTTCCTGATATGAGGAGCAACTGAAGATCATCTTTGCAAGGGAAGAAGTGTATGCAATCTTCATGCTTTTTTCTCCTAAATCTCATTCTGGTTAGTAGGTTTATTCAAAGCTTTCCTCACTAGGATCCAGCCTGGCAACTTTCAGCATCAGTGAAAACAGTAAATAACTTTCATATTGATTTCAGTTTTCTGTCAATTGCCTCCTTGCCATGGGCAGGTCCATAAGAGACAGGACCAGGAGGCAGTTCCAGAGTCACTGAATCCAGGCCTGCACAGCAGCAAACTAGGAGCTCTATGGAGAAAATATCTGTCCTGATCACCTACAAAGGACAAAATCCAGTGTCTAAACATGGATGCACATTTTGCACCTGAGGAGTCAACAGCTGTGGTATTTAGACCCAGACCCCCTTGAGTTCTGGGAAAAGCTACCTTGGACTTAGAGACAGCCCAACTCTAATTCCAGTTACATCTGCCCAATTCATTTACTTTGAGCTGGACTGGAGCAATTGTAATGTTTGGCTTGTTTCCTCATTGAACACCATGACCCTGACACCAATGACACAAATGAACACAGTCCCAAAGAAATAAGCAAGAACAACGACAGATCTAATCTGTAGCAGTATGAATGCTAAAGACTGTCCCCAAGACATATGGTGACATCTTTAATGTCTGATTCATTTGGATCATTTTCTTTAGGTTCTAGACCTGTGAAGGGAAGTGAAGCAGAGAGAAGCTGAGAAAGAAAAGAAGCTCTTACCATGGGTGGTTCATGATCTTGATTTGCAAAATCAGCCAGAGCTCTCCACCTTTGCAATCCAGTCAATGTAGCATTCAGCATCAAAGACAGGTTTTCACATTTGTCACCATTCTGGATTTATCGCTGCAGAGGAAATGAAAATACAATAATGAGCAACCTACCCTGTAGCTTGAGAGCTAATTACGCACCTTTCTTCACAAAGTAAGCGGGAAACACATGAGCTTGGAAGATATCCACAGAGCAATTAAACACGCACTTGTCAAGATGTCACAAATACTGTGTTTTTACAGTTGAAATGAAAACACAAAATGCCATCTGATTGAACCTCAGAATAATTAGCACATCACAGCATACAGCCACGACAAGTACCTGTCAACAGCTATCAGCAAAGCAATGACATTTTCCACTGCGAATAATAATGTCATTTTCCACTTTGGAGTAGTAATGCTATTTTTTGTCTTTTCAAAAAGCGACATTGTTTATAACAGATACAAATATATCCTCCATAAACCAAGATTTCATTCTGCAAAGTTAAAGCTCAAACAGAATTATTTTGCAACCAAGCTTTAACTCCACATGCAAAAGCCAACAAACCCCTAATTCCATGTGGAGGAAGAGGAGGACGCTGCCTGTGGGACAGTGTCCTTATTAGCCAATGTCTATTTACTCCCAGAACACTTTCTCTGTATGCCAAGCTTCATAACCAGCAATGCTCTGGACTTGTACTGAACTGGTGATTTCTTCCAGGAAACACACCAATTTAAAAAAATATCTCAGAGTCAGGTACTGTGGGTGTTTTTCAGCAGTTTTCAGGCAAGCTAATAATGTCAGCTTTGATGTGCTCCTAGAGTAACTTGTTAAGAGAAAGGCAAGGAAAAATTAAAAAAAGTTTCTGTAAAGTTTTATTAAAGTTTAACTTGTTAAGAGAAAGGTAAGGAAAAGTAAAAAAAAATTCTGTAAATTTTTATTAACGTTTTAAACTGCTCTACTGCTCTGTTTTCTGTAAACAAGTTGGGTATTAATAGATGTGATTTAAAATGCAAGTTGAATTGCACAGACTGGCACACTCACCCTTTTTGGGTGGCTGTGTACAATTTTACGCTTGTTGACTATGACTTTAATTAACAAGTCATATGAGCTTAGACTGTTTTATGTCTTTACAGTCCATTAAAAAAAAGATTGTTTCTTACTAGCAACAACAGACTGAAAATCCTACAAGGACAAGCTTCGAAAGAAAATCTGGAAGAAATCAGTATGGTGACATCCTTGAGTACCCGTGGTAGGGCAGGACTGGGCAGGAGTCAGATCCCTTACCTGATGCAGCTAGAGTGAAATCACTGTGTTGATTTGCCTGATTGAGGATGTGGTTTTCTTACTTGCAGCACACCACAGCCTTCTTCTTCCAGTCTGCCTGTGCTCTGAGAGAACACAGCACAGGGAAGCACCACATGGAGATACTGGAGCTTTGGGAGCCTGAGGCTTGGGTGGCAGCACTGAACAGCCATGCTGGCTGAGCACGCTGCCCAGGCTGAGAAGGAGGGAGGTAATTTAGGGGAGTATTTCTGCATGATGCTCTGTTGTGACACATAGTTTTGCCTTACATGAAAGGTAAATCAATTCCTGTAGCTATTCCTAACTTGACTTGCCTGCCCACCAGAGTGACAGCTTTTAATGCCAGCTGGAATAAGATTGGTGCCATCACAACAAAAATTCTCAATTTATATTAATAGGATTAAGTAACTGATCCGTGGAGATGGCTCATCTCCACTCAAAGCACAGAAACCCTCCTCCACAGGAAGGAAATATGTATCGTTATATCACAGTCCAGAGCAGTTAGTTCTGTCAAGGCTTCACATTCCTTAGAGTGGGATTTGTCTCTTCATTATTTTAGCCATTAAAAAGTTAAGTTTTTATCTTTAGTTGTAGTGATGGCTTCTGCTATCACCTGTGGAAAGATACCAGTATCTCCAGAAAGGAAAACATCTCATGTGTCCTAGGCACTTGCATCTGCCATTTCCAAATTGTGCAGAAAGCACAGGATGACCCAGAAATTTGGACTGCTACTCATACTGTTATATGTACAAGCCAGCTTGGGTCTTGGCTAACACTAGAATTGTAACAAAAGTAATACAAAAATGTGCATTATGGATGGCATGTAAATGGATTCAATCTCTTACTCACCTCAGTGTGAGAGAAATCCTGTCCCAACTGTGTAAGTTTTATACTGCTTGTGTCATTGGAGAAAAAAAGCAGTTTTGCAGTAGAAAATTTCAGAGTCTTAGTATGCCATTCTACTACATGACACTGAATTTTTGCTATCGTCTTTGGTGATTAGGAATGAGCACGGATCAGGTAGATAAAGCTGGTTCTCTGTGCCAAACTCCCACATCATGTAAAATTCAGATAAAATTTTATTTTAAATGTAACAACAAAGATCTTCAAGGGCAAGATACATCTCTCTCTATTCCCCTGAGCACTAATCCATAATCTCTTCACTTCCACCCACTGCAAGGAAAGGGCAAAATGCTACCAAAAGTCTGCATCTGTGGAATTTTAGGTTTAACAGTGAGTATGAGAAGAAGTCACAAGCCAAGAAGCTGTTGAAATTTCCAACAACTATCCACAAATTTGCAACGCCCCCAGAATTTCTTTAGTGGCTGAGTTGCTGTTGTGACTGCCTGCCTGCCCTGCAGCCTGGTGTCCCAGAGCAGAGGTGGCCAGCCTCACCTGTGAATACCACCACAATCTCTTCGAAGCTGTGGGACAGGGCCACCATTTCCTTCACTCCAAGTCAGTGAGAAAACTTGAGTGGTAGGAAACCAACACTCAAGGATGAGAACCTTTGCTCTACAGCAGATGCTGATTACAGATGGGGCCTTAATTGCAATCAGCAGAGATTTCCTGTTTGGTTTGGATTTCAGAGCAGTGCAGATTTAGAGATTTATGCCTTGTGGAGACAAGAAACTTGTGTGGAATAGTTTTCAAACAAGCCAACTACCGAGCCACGGTGCCATGGTCAGTCATTGTGGCTCTACAGAGTTCACCCACAGTATCCTGGAGCTGCAAAGAATAATAGTGTGCAAGTCAAATAGCTTGCTTGCAAACCACTATGAACTGAAAGACAGTAAATCTTCCTTAAAACTAACATTACCTGGGGATCTACTGGAAGTTCACCAGTCAAGTTTAAGAAGAAAGTTCCACTCCACAGGCATTAGGCAGTGAATTCTGCCCTCGCTGAAGGTGTTAGATGAGCTCTGTCACCAAAAGAGCTGACCCTACTCTCCTCTCCTCCCATTCCATCACTTCCTCTACTGCTCATTTGGCTGCTCAGTAAGCCATTTCAGACCTCAGACAATTATCCCGGGGGAGAAGAAAAGAAGGCAGAGGACAGCTCCCCATTAGTGATTTCTATGTTCGTTTTCTTAACCAATTTAATGTTTTTGTTTGTTTTGGTGTGTTTATCCTGTTTCAGGAAAGAAGGGGAGAAGGTCTGAAAAGAAAACCCACCAGACTGAAAATAGATAAATGCAGGGCCAGCTGGGGAGAGCTCCTTTCTCCACTGAACTATGTAAGCAGTGAGCTCAGAAGGTAACTGAGCTTGCAGTCTCCAGTACAAATCACCCTTCAGAAACAAGTATAATCCTTCTGTGTCCACAGAGTTTGGTGTCATCAACCAGGGCAAACACATTTTTTTGCCCTAGGGGACTCCACAGCAGCTATGCACGAGAGAATTCACTCATGGAAGCAGTGTTACAATTCTCTTGGCTGAAAGATCTTAAACAGGATAAAGTCATTTTTACATACCAGAGACAGTGATTCAGCTCATGGCACCACTGGAGAACTGAATGCTCTTCAAACAGCAGTATGAATGCACCTTGCAACATCTGCACAGTACTGGAACCACTCCAAAGTGGAGACAAAACCCCTTCACGTAAACTGCAGGTCCGACACTTCACTAGAAAATAATTAGTTAAAGGTTATATAAGAAAACCCACATTGAATATATAGTGATGATTCCTGCAGGATTCCTGCCCAAGCTTCCAGCACTTGGGGGTGTAAGGGCATCCTGAAATACAAACTACAGTCCGATTTTACTAACCCCCACTCTGTATGCATACAATTAATATCTTTTTCAAGGTAGGTGTATTTTTAGATTATAACATACCATGACAGTGACTTGCACTTAGTTATGCGTAATGCAGAAAATCCCAGCCTTCCTTGACTGCTTCAGCCATAGCTCTTGTGTGGTGAGAAATGGTGAATCCTTGCTGCTTGTTTGCCTTTCCCACAAGTTTTATGATTTTAGGACTGCTAAAAACATGTGCTAGGAGAACTCCACAAGACAAGTATAAAACAACAAACAAGTGGTAAAGAAACAAAGAGGGAAGAAAGAGAAGCAGATTAAAGCAAAAGTAAATATGTATCAACTCAGAGTGTTAAAGCTCTGCAACATTTAAATAGGTGTTGGTACCATGCCTCTTGTTCTAAGAAAATCAGTATCACCTCACATTTCCCGAGTGCGTTGCTTTTCTTCTGTCTAATTTGTAGGAGGCAGCATGTCTAAAACAGAGGCACTGCTTCAAGGTGCTTTATGGCAACTTCCCCACCGGTTTTATTTTCAGGCTGCTTTGATTTCCACCATGACTTTACCTTCAAAGGTACTTCACAGCGTACACAGCTGATGGTTCATGTACACGTCCCCAGCCTAGTCAGGAGCCTAACTCTTGCTTTGACACATATTTTTCATTTTTATCTTCCTAAATTGAAAGGCACACATGCACACAACACATACTTCCCATCAAGTGTCCCAGCCTAACTGTGCTTTAATTGGCCTCAGGCATTAAAAAGAGCCCAGGAGCTGTCTGAGCACTGAGTCGTGACTCCCATACATTTTCCATTGTTTTCTTTAAACATTGTACCTCAGATAGCAGAGAAATAAACATAGGCTGATACTCATCTGCCAGACTCATTAAAATAACACATTTAAAGGGGTTAGCAGCATCACTGCTTTGCTTCCTCTTCTGGCCGTGCACTAAGAGCTGCTCAGAGTGCTTGTGAGGGGAGGAGATCTGCAGAAATAGCCCTGACATGCTGCCTTCTCCCGTCCCAGCCCTGTGACAGGTTCTGCCCATCAAATGTCCTCTAATAACCCACAAGTCCATGGTTGAAGCCCTCAGGGAGATTACTCACCTCGGACATGGGCACCTTTCTACCTTTCCTGGATTGTAGCTGACCCTCCTGCAAGAAATCACTGCTCCAAGAAAAACCAAATGCTTGCACCATCGGGAACACCCGTCCAACTTCAACTACCAAAAAGAAACCTGGAGGACATAAGCTTTAAATGTGCAATAAGCAGCACTTTTGGCATGCCGTGTTGGAGTGACCGATGCAAGTCTAACAGTTTAATGAGAGTGTAAGCCATTAATTTAGCGTGGTTATTTTTAGCAGCTGTATAGCTAAGGAAGAAATGGTGCTTGCAGAGCCAATAAAAACATAAATAAGGGTGGTGTGGTCTCTCTGCATCCCCCCTTGCACTACCACCATGGAGCTGACCTGCCGTGCCCTCTGCCACACACAGCTCCATCGTAGCCCCCCATGCCCCAGAGGAAGTTAAAACAAGTCATGAGCTTTTATTTTCAGACACGTTGGTGCTGTTGGGTCCACCAGGCACCTCACGTCACGCAGTTTCTCTCTCTGCATCATCCCTCCTTCCATGATATAGCAACCCCAAAGTGTCACCCAAGGGAAAATTTGTCTGCACGGACCTCGAGTTGCCCCATCCCACAGTCCATGTATATATATCTGAATACAGATATAGATACATGTAATGGTGCAGAAGCTCCAGAGTGGGAAAAGCTGCTCTGGGTCAAACCCAAAAGCAAGTCACCCCTTTTGCCTACCTCACATCACGGCATACGCACACTTCTCATCGTGGGTGGTCAGTTTACACTGACATTAAAAGGGAAAGCAGATCTTCAGGCTAAATGCACTATCATTTATTTTTGAAAGCAAGCAAAAAGGCAGAGC
The DNA here is from genome assembly GCA_013398955.1 of Callaeas wilsoni. Classification (NCBI taxonomy): domain Eukaryota; kingdom Metazoa; phylum Chordata; class Aves; order Passeriformes; family Callaeidae; genus Callaeas; species Callaeas wilsoni. Next base: position 37,317 of record VWPU01013511.1, read on the forward strand.
TCAATTTACTCTGTGCCTAACCTAGGGTAAAACCTCTTTTCAAGGAAAGAATTGTTTGATGAGACAAGAATATACAGAGGAAAGAAGGATCTGGGGTTCAGCTGCAGATTTTTCACTATGTGCCTATGCTGGCTCCTGTTACAGTCTAAAGAAGGGGATGGATACTTCCTTGTGCTCATGATGGCCAGCTGCAGCAGGGAATGGGCTCACTCAAGGTGTCCGGCCACAGCATGGCCTCCCTGACAAAAAAGCATCCCTTGTTGGCACCTAACGGTCAGCCAGCGTGGTGGGGCAGGTCCGGAGTCACTGGTGCTGAGCAAGGCCAGGCACACAGGTTTGCCAGGGGAAAGGAAAGCCTTCCCTCTCTGTCCTGATTTACACCCAGCTTATTTCATTATTTTAAGATGCAAAAATGCACTGGGAGAACTCCCTCAGACAAGCCTGTAACTAGGAAGATTTCTAGCTTCTAGAAAGAGACATAAAAAGGACAATTGAATGAAAAAGAAATCATATGCATAAAGTCAAATTCTGCACAATGGCACATGGGTCAGGAGCATTTGGCAAATAAAAGGAAAACAAACATATTCAGATCCGCAGGCTCCCACAAACCCTGCAAGATGGGCCCAGCTGAAGGGCAGCCCCTCACTGCAGAGGCCCTCCTGCATTTCCCAAGCTCCATGGCATCTTGGAGCACTCTCAGCCATACCCCCCAACCAAGCCCTCTGGTACCCATCACAGCATGTGACCTGCACTGTGCCTTCGCCTTTCCACGCTGACAACCCTTCCCACCCTCCCTGATGGATGCCAAAGTCCTTGCTCCACTCCCACCTCCCCACCAGCAGCCCCCAAATCAAAACACCCTGGTGGCACAAATGGTGCCACCATTTGTGGCACCAATATTTCAGGAGCATTTTCTGCATGCAGAAAGGAGGCCAGTGGTGTGGCAGATCCCCTGGTGCCTTCTTTCTAGGTTTTTTTGTCTGTTTTTTCAGGTTTAATTTCTCTCTGGAGGCCAAACAGGCCTTGCCAAGAACAGTCTCACACCATTCCACATCGAGGACAACTGAGCAATCAGAAAAGCTGCTCATCAAAGAGAAAGGGCTTCTGAAACTTCACTCTCTGCAGGGCTGACATTTACCACCAACATTTATACCCTATTTTGACCTGAAAGGTGTCTATCAAGTCTTGTGTAAAAGACTTTTGGCACAGCCAGAGACAGGATCAGTAACAGGCTTTATGAGTGCAAGGTCATCCCACACGGCACAGCAACACACCTACCCTGTCACAGAATCTCCAGGAAATCCACCTTGTCCGACACGGGTCCTGCCCATCCTACGGCTCTGCAACAAGGGAGCCTCCTGCACTGGGGCTCTGGGCAGGCAGCAGGGCTTCAAGGAGGGAAGGCGGGATGCAAGTTGGAATACAAGACTTACAGGAAAGTTAGGATTGCTCAGACAGCTCAGGCCAAGGGTCGGGGAGCTTATTTTAAAAAAAACGGGAATAAAAAACAGAAAAAAAGAAAATGTTCTGGGAGCTATCAGTGAAACTCTATTAAATTCCCTGTTCCAGCCTGAGATTTCCTGTCAACATTTGTATCTGTAGTATCTTAGGATGCTTCTAACGCTTATGTAAGAGCACCTAAAAATGTTAATAATTAATAAATATGAGCAGAACATAAATACTGATTAGCTTACTAAATTTTCTAGTATGTGCTTCCAAAGCCTGCATTACCCAAAGTATGCTTAATTTGATAAAAACATTGAATACTTAGATTTGGCACTTAATAAATCCTTATGTGATAATATATTATATACCTCCATCGTGATGCACAGATGATATAAATACACACCTGAAAATGTCTTCCTTATGGATAATTAACAGAAAAAGCCCTACCAAAAAAAGTCTCACCATTTTAAAGTAAAAATAGAAGTAATTAAACCCAACACATACTGAAGTGTAAGCAGCTCTTGTAGAAACATGCATCATTAATGAGACAAGACCCATAAGAACAGATACATGTAGGTAAAGCGTTGCAAAGCCAAGCTCATACATGTCTTTATTCCCTCCTGGAAATAAAGGATCCTAATCTCCAGGACCTGACCTTCTTACACACCTGCTTGAAAATGCTGCTATCCATGTGCTTAAATATGAGCAGCTGCACTGTCCAACAGCTCAGGAACCTGCACTCCTGGATTTTCAGGAGTTACATGGATGGCAGCTGGTGCAAATAGTGAAAGATTTGTTTCCTAATTATCTTTTATTTTTAAGTATGTCCTTCTCAAATGTTTAACATGCAAAACAAATGCACATGAAACAGCCTCAAACCCTCTTTTTCAGAGAAATATCTACCTTCAAAATCCAGGAGACAAAGGCAAACCAAGCTGGGTTTATCACGGTGCCGCCTTCTGGCCCTTGAAAAAACAGTTTCCTTGCTGTCACCTGGTGTCTGCTTGGAAGAGGCATCGAAAGGAGCATCTGCTTGTGCAAATATTCGATTTATTTATTAAACTGGCCAGAAAAGTACCATCACAGACCATTCTAGACACCATACAAAACGTTTAAAAATCCTTCAGTTATGTATAGGTTTATAAAAATAACTTACAACACTATTTTAGAAATCTCAGTAGAAATACAAGAATTTGTTACCAGGTAGGAATTTAGGCATGAGGCTCTCTGCCCACAGGGCTGGGGAGCTCACCCCCTGTTCACACTGCACTACTAAACCCCCAAGAACCATTTAATGAAAGTAATCTGAACCTTTCTGCTACAAGTGAGGGAAACGAAAAAACAGATCAAAAAGCACATTCATTTCCATTACAAAGAGGCATTTTTGCCATTTCTTGACAAGTATGTATGCAGCTTATGCAACATAGGAGGGATATTCAAGAATCTGGTATTTTCCATGGAAACTTCTGTTTTAAAAGTATTGTTTTCTTAATTAAATATAAAACATAGCACATGTGGAACTAAAGAGAACTTTTAGACCTTATCTACGTAACAGATTTTTCACTATTAGTTTTTGGAGTTTGGCTGAAGGGTTTGTTTTTTGGTTGTTTTGGGGGGGTGTTGTTTGGTTGAGCATTTTTTTGATTCTACGGGCTCACTAATTCTCTGGGAAATCTCAATACTTCTGTGTTCAAAGTGGCCAGTTTAGACCTGAAACAGTGCAGCTTATGACAGCTCACCTGGAAAGAAAGAAATTTACTCAAATTTAATGAAGTTGCACAGAGTTCTTGGAAGTATAATTCATTTAGCATGGGAATTCTGTCAGCTCCAAACTGGATCCATTATAATCACATAAGCTTCAAGAAGAGCTAAGACCATCACATCTGCATTATATGCATGATTGCTATTTTCAGGGAAGAAACACAACAAGTTCCTGTATCAAAAGGCCTTAATAAATTATTTTCCTTTCTCACTGAGAAGAATGTTTTCACCAATAAGGCTCTCTAAATAAAAAGTCACAACGGAGTCAGTTTGGAAGGCAAGAAATACGTTATTTTAGGTGGCACCAAACTTTTTTCCAAGGCTATTTTCTTCCTCATGATCAAACAAGTAGAACTTCCCCTCCATAGGCATGTGAGCTGGTAAAGTGCATGCTCATGAGGAGACCTTGCATTTGCTGTGTCATGTCCCAGAACACAGGAGCTATTTTATATGATACAATTACCTGAACTTGTGGGGATTTTTCTGAGTTGGGAAGCTCTTTGTTCTGGAAAGAACTAGAAAGGAGTGTTCAGGAAAGAAACTAGAGAGGAGTAAAGCCAAACCAAAACAGTTGTTGTCCAGCTGTGCTAGCAGTTCTTCCATCACTGCCCACCAGACAATGCAGGTTTCAGGCTATGACTTCATGAAAGCATTCATTAAATGCCCTGCTAATCACCAACTCGACAGTCAAGATTCCCATTGCATTGCTAATTGCCAGCCAGCCACCACAAGTGACCAGCTCCCACAGAGCTCTTCTCCTTAAGACGATGGAATGTCCAGGTCAAGCTCTTCACATTTCTGCAGGTGTCCAAGGGCAACTTCTCCCAAAACCTTTGTTTTGAATTGCAGGAGTCAGGCACTGTGGTGAAAATCAGTCTCAGGCAATAGCAAGAATGGGGGTCTTTAACCTCAGCATCCACTCACAGTGGTGTTTCCACCAGAACGCTTAGTCACAGACAGGGTGGTGAATACCTTGAGAGAAAGAAAAAAGAAGACTCTTAGTATGGCTAAAATTTTTTTTTTTTTCCCCCTGGAAGATTAACTTGGGCATGATGCTCAAAACAGCAGCCATTTCTTAAAGTAAGAAAATAATAATGAAAATCACACATTTAAAATCCTCGCCATTAAACAGCACTTTATACAAATAACTTTTGTTCTCCTCATTTAGCTTATGTTCTTCCTTTTACAGTGGAAAATAAAGAATTAAGGAAGTCATATGGCTTTATACCACCTCTTGTCTTAATGCTCCTAAGTTTTTACAGTGGGAACAAGCTCAGCAATAATCAACTCCAGTACACCTAATGAATAAGTGTCTTTATGGCTCAAAGAAAACTTCTTTGTTTGGGAAAGTGAAGTTAACTCAAGGCCTGAGCATTTGGAGAGAATTTTGCCTTTGTGCCTTTCTAGACATTATAGAAATGTGGAAGTGATTGCTGATGAAGGCATTATGTCTACGATCTGTGTCCTCTCAACAATAACTATGAAAACACTGAGTAAAACTAGTTCGAAAAATTTCAATCTTTGCTGCTTTCAAGTCATGTTAAAGAGAATAACACATTCAAAAATATTTATTGTAAAATTAACAAGCATTAAAATTTGGGAAGAAAAATTCTACAAAAACTTGTTTAATACTGGTACTTTACTATGCAAATAACTGCATGGTTTTGCAAACATATAACATAGAAAGGAAAAAAGGAAATCAAAACCATTGCTATCTAAATGCTTCAAAGTTGCAATAATTAGTTATCATCAAAGCCATCTCTCAGGAAGAATAAACTTAGCATAGAACAAAGTACATACACATTTCAGCTATGCAAATAACACTGAAGTATCTAAAGATAATGGGGATCAGAAAGACCTATATTTCTCTAAGTAGAAGCTTTGCTGCATTAAGGCTGCTAGTAGCTCTTCAGAGAACAACATCAATAAATGATAAACCTCTTCCACTTTCTATAAGCACGTAAAGCATTATACACAAATCAGGAAGACAAATACATGTCTAATATAAATGGTAGAAGAACAGTGACTTGTCTAAAATATAGTGCATGTCTTGAGAGAGGGGTTTGAAGACTTTATTTCTGATCCACAGCCTGACAACATATGGGAGTCTTCATTTATTGTCATTTCACTTCAAAAGACCAAGATTAAAAAGCACAAAATTTATCTGCTTTCCTCCTGGCCAGACTGCAAGCTCCAGGTGTGGGAGGGGACCACACCGCTCCCTAGTAATCCAACTGGAGTAATTCGGTAATTCTAGGAAACACGTATTTTTTGACAGAATTCGTTCATTATTTAAGTGAAAACAAAACCTTTGATCCAATGGCTGGAACGCCATCATTAGCTACCTGGAAGAATCACCCCAGCTTTCAGAAGACAATTTCTCTTCATCGCAGATGCCCCACTGTACCCCCCTGAATTTCAGGCAGCACAGTGCAGTTAAGGCTGAGATGTAATCCTCTGTAGGGCTGACCAGCTCTGTGCTTGCAGTTATTTGGACTTGACCTTGCAAGAAATTCCATTCTGAGCTCATGTTTTCTGCAGAATAAAATGCTGCTCCAAGAAGGGAAGTGAAATCTGGCTCTAATTTGTAAGCAGTGAGAATGGGACCCTCGGTCTTAAGGTTTTCTTCAAGTGGAATAAAGCCATGTTTCACAGGAGACTTAGCAATTAAGTACTAGTGCCAGTGAAGATATCAGCATTTGACCCTGTAACACTGCCCCTTTCCTGTTCAAATCAGACTTCACTTTCTTTAACTTTTACAGGGATGTAACAAAAATAACAGTGATGTTATCCATCATTCTATTCATGCAATATGCTCAGTCCTTGCAAACTCCAAACAGTTTTCAAGCATTTTTCTAATCAAAGAGTGCCATCTTGCACTTTGATTTTTGTTTACTGCTCAAGAGATTAAATTAAGTAAAAGCATAAAAAATCCTTTTGAAGACTGTCACTAAAAATGATCGCTGTTCCCTGGAGCTTTTAAATAGCGTATTTCTCCTGAGCCAATTTCTTCCTCCCCCACTCAAACAAATATGATTATCTGAAATTACCTCCCTGAATTATGTCTAATCATCATTCTATTCAGTTTCAATTTTAGCAGCTCAGATGTCCAGAATAAATTATGACTCTCATCCTCTCTTCACACTGCATATGCTAATACCCCACTTGAGTTCACAGGTTTGAATGCCTCCCTCAGAGATCCCCCTCCACAGGGCCCCTGGTAAGACAAGGACCTGCTACCCCTCTTCAAGGGCCTCCAAGAATGCCATTACATGGTACTACAAAGACCAGAACCTATATCGTGGATGCTTTGAAGATGATTTAGATTGCTAGCAGTCCATTCCATTAATGGAGTTCTTATTACACTGCTTTTACCAAACCACCTTGAAAACAGGAAACGAGAGGTGGATGTCACTTCTGCAGAGCAGCATCCTGGTGCACCCTTGTAACACTCTATATCCAACACAACCTGAGATTCCGTACAAAGACTTACACAGATCATAAACAAGCTTTCAGGGATGCCCAGCTAATATAAACTGGTCCTAATGCTACTAAAATCAATCTCTGATTTAAATCTCTGATTTATATCTGGGAGGAGCTATCCCACATCTGCTAGAGAAAACTGAGCTCTTCATTAAAAAGGAGCAACAAGACAAACAGGAGAAGAAATATTTGTGTGGCTTCATGAATTGAAGGCCTACAGAATAAATTTAAAAAAAAGATCTTTAAGAGGAGAGAGTTTAATAGAAAAATTGTCATGTAGCTGGCCCCCTTTGCCAGCACCAGTTTGTAAGCCTATTTTGACTACACTAATCTAGCTTTGACAACCACTTCAGCAGAAATAGTATTTGAAGCCTTCATAATTTTGAGTGAGAGAAAAATTCTATACTCTGCAGTAGAGAGAGAACTGGATTAAAGGAAGCCATAAACTTTTCACAAATGAACAGAATAAGAAAAAAATTAAATATCTCAGACTAATCCTAAGTATTAGAATTCTAAATATTAAAATCAGATAATTCCCTGTCCTTTTCTCCCCGCTATCTTCCTGCAAATTTGGACCTCTTCAATAGAGCTCTGTTATTCAGATTGCCAACACCTTACCCCCGAATGCCATGAAAGCTGGGCTTTGAGGTGACTTTGTATACAAACCTCTGCACAGACAGGATGAATTCCTATGGTGCTATCCAGCTGTTCTTTTGTCAATCCACATTTCATAGCAGCTGCAAACCCTTGGGTGACTTCTCCAGCATTTGGACCAAGGACATGGAAACCAATGACTCTCTCCTAAATGCCAAAGATAATCAAACGCAGGCAGAGTCATGAGTTCACTTCTCTTTAGACAACGTCTAAAGTTTTCTTACTCAGAGTGTATAATTTAATCAGCTCACAAAACATATCACAAATTAATGTAACCAATAAAATGTGAACTATCATTAGCACCAACAGATGGGAGATGGTGTAATTTTGTTCTCTCTCTCTGCAAAGATTCAACTGGGAACTCAAGAGTCAGCTTCCTTACAAAGTTTTGCACAGGAGTACATCAAGAGCGTACAAATTTAACACACCGCAGGGTCTGTGCTCATTTATGGGTGTTGGAATTGCAAACTAGGATTTAAATTTTATTCAGGTGCATTATTCCACTCATGCCAAGAGAAGGCTTGCCTAAGTAAAGGTGAGCACCCTGCACGAAGGTTTTCAGTACGAGGCCCTGTGGTCGGTGGCTGCATGGTCTGTATCTGTTGAAGAATTTTCATTTTGATAGCTGCTCACAGGGAAGGACTGCAAGCTGAAGTTGTGGCCAACCAGACACGGCAAGAAGTGTGTTATAACTGAACTGCCAGCGACTCTTGTGGCAGTGTTGGCTTTCGTTGGGAGATAATACCCTTAAAGACTGGCAAAAAACTCATCCAGTTATAAGGAAGGTACTATTCACACTTCTCCTGTCTATACTCCTGCTCAGCTGCGAAACACATCACGCTGCACGTACGTCCTCAGGAAACACCCAGCAGAACAAGCTGTACTGACCTGAACTGCTTTTCTTAAAGAGAGAAACATGAAAATTTAGCACATGTCAACTGCTGTGGCCTTTAGTGGCCTTCAGGGAATTCAGATTTTGACAAGTACAGATGTAGCCCAGCTGAGTATCAAAAGTTATCTGCTCTTCCTGCTAAATATCACATATATTGGGTGTAGTGGATACTACTGAAAGATTATTATGCTTTCAGTAAGTCTGAGGACTGAGATTTACCACAGGGTTTATTTCAATAAGAAAAGCTATAATTGGGTAATAGGTAAAATGGAATTATCCTTATTTTCCTTTAAAAATATGGACATACGTCAAAAAAACCCCATAGTAATGAAACCAAGGCAATGAGAGTTTTAAATAGCTACTGAAGTTTTTTTTTTTCAAGGTTAACTTTCAACACTACCCCTAGATGTTTAAACACATTTCCAATTTTCAGGACAAGAAGTGAAAATAAATTAATGAAGCACTTTAAATCACCATTAAATCTTTGTATTTTCTTAAGTAACTCTGGATTGGAATGTAGCCAGGGGTTCTAAGATATCTTCCACACTACTGCAAACTCCTCCAGAAAGAGGAGATGGGCAAAACCTGGCAGGTTTGCAAATTTTGCAAAATGGTGACACGATGATTAGAAAGACTGCAGGAAGATAAATCTGTATCTAAGAAAAATGAATATAGGTAAAGTAAGCTTTGTTTTTTTCTTTTAGGATAGATAACAATGCCACCAACTTAACAGGAATACATTTAAATAGAATATTACTCTTCATAATAATTTATATTATCAAAATCAACTAAATTTTATGAACAGATGATCATTCTGAGATGGGCACACCAATTCTTCAACCAGTTACTAGTTTTGCTTTTGCTTCAGCAGGTACTGTACATTTCCATTGCCAGGAAATTTGATCCTAGTCCAGGGATAATCCTGGCATTATCACCCTAAATGGGATTTGTGCAGGCAAAATACATTATCTTGTTAGAACAAGCTCAAGAGTTTTATGAACATATGTGGGTTTGGAGAGGTTACAAGTTGTGATGGTTTCTGACAGACCTCAATTTCAGAGAGAAGAATCTCCCAGAAAAGATTGTCCAAGTTTGGGGAGGACAGAATAAACCAACAAACTCCTGACCATTTTTACATGCGTTGATTTGCCTACTCCTCAAAGTTAATGAACAGACTTAAAGATCTCGACTTCTTATTTTACATATATGGAAGAAGTACCATATACAAATAGCAATGGCAGAATTTTGTATTTTACTGGGGGTTGGTTTTGTATACACAGAAGTATGCATCACTATAAATATTTATTACACTTCAAAAGGTAGGCAAATTTAAATTAATATTAATTTGTTAAAAATAACCTATTTATAGCTGTTGTACCATCAACAGTCCCTATGATAAACATAGAGATATTGCTTTCCTTGGAAGGAAAGACGCACTAGATGGACTTACATTATCTTGAATATGGCAAATTATCTTTGCATAGCATTTGTTGTTGTCTCTGGATGCCACAGTCCACTCCAGTGGCCAGAAATGACTATGGTACACCTGGAAATAAAACACAGGTTAAAAAAGAGTTGTATCATTTCCAAGCAGAGAGCATGATCTTCCAAAAGCTGCCAGATTATCCTAAATAATGAGCTATGCACATAGCATTTAGAACATCTGAAATTATGATGATACTCTTTTCCCTTGATGAATGCCAAAGACAGAAGTCTCTACAAAACACAAACTAGTGTAATCCAATAATTTAAAAAGGACAAGCCATAAGAATATTACACTTCCAGGACACAGTTCACCATGCTCTTAGCAAATTACAAAATTCCAAGCGACTCAATAACCTTACTGAGGCTTGCAAAAAACAAAAGCCAGTAAGGTGATGCAATAAAGAGGTCAGAATACACTAAATGAGGACTTAGCTGGAACACAAATGCTTCTGGGTGCACATTTTAAAATATAAAATGCTTTGAAAATCAAAAGTATACTTTCCAGAACAAAGGGTCCAGTGTTTCATATATAACATCAAGAATTTCACTCAATAACAAAATTTTGACTGGGTGTATACAAACTTTTTGGGCAGAAAAGCATTTAAGCCTTTGCCCTGTGGTCAGGTTAACAGTATTTTACACACTGCGATTTTGAGTTGTATTTACTTATTTTTCTCCACAGTCTAAATCAAAAAATGTCAGCTAAGAGGGGGACAAGTTCTCAACTTCATGAACTACCACTTACCTGCTTATTTCTGCAAATAATGCTCTCAGGTGATATTTGCAGGACATAAAAGTTCAGTTTATTGTGAGATTTCCTCCCATCATGCTTTCTGTAATGTGGTCAGTACAGCATTTTGGAAGAACAGCCTCAGGCACTAAGTACTTATATTTGTCTAATTTCACTCCTGACTAGCAATCCCAGGGAATGAAAAGGGATTACTCACGTGAGTAGAATTAAGCACATACCTCTTTGTACAGTCAAAGTAAACAGGAAAAATGAGCATAACATTTGGCTTTATAAAGTAAAAATCACTATGGTAAGGAATTTGCCATGCTGTAGGTACAAAAGCTTCACTTTGACATTAAAACCAGTGTATTGCTTCCAGCACATACCCAGCTTAAATTTATCCTGAAGTATTTGCAGACACAAAGAAACCCTTTTTCTCTTTTTTTTTTAAACCAAATATTCCCCCTTTAAGCCCTGTTTGCCAAAAATAGAACATATCTGCAATTAGAGCTATTAGAATTGAGGATTATTTTTATAACATGTCTAGGAACAGCCAAGGAAGACAAAAAAATGTACCTAGTCACCTCCTGCCCTTACATCAGAGCACAAAATGCTGTTTTAATTGACTCTTAACATTATTTTAAATTACAAATTGGAAAACTAAAGCCCAGATGAAATTAAGGCATTTACCTCAATGTTTTCCTCCCCAAATTTCTCTATTGCGGTCTCTTCAGAGTACCCACAGGCTCCGTACTCCAAAGGAGTAAATACAGTAGTTGGAACATTCACATAGTCACACTATATGGTATTCAAAACAAAACAAAAAACCCATACAACATCAGTAATAAAACCAGCATACAGCAGTCTGAAACACAGGAAGAAAAGCTTGATTATTCACAATTCTGAAAGCTCTTTTGTTTTTTTAAATTGTCTTAAATTAAGGTACAGTTTTGTGTTTGTCCATTCCAGAGGTGTTAATTAGCGCAAGAACAAAAAGACAGTTTAAAGCCACACCAACAGTGGTATGCATCAATTAAATGGAAAAGGAAATTCATTCAAAAAGCGCCTCATTTTAAAAGATCCCCAGATCACAGGTCAAACTGGAGATAAAAAGTAGCCTGTTCAACCACTTCTACAAAGCATGCTATTTTTAGCTGGGGATGCTGCAAGGGCACCACTACCATTCTAAAGTCATTTTTCATCAGCTGTGGCTGAGGTGATGCCAAAGAACCAAAGACATAAAGTACAGTCATTTGGGGAGACAGCAAAAACTTGTCACCTCTCCCAGTTTTGTATTGTCACCAAACTTTCTGAGGGTGCACTTGTTCTCAGCATGCAGATCCATTAATTTAGATGTTAAGCAGCACTGGACCTAAGTCCAGCCCTGTGGCACACCACCAGTGACTGGCCTTCAGCTGGTCTTTGGAATGCTGGTCCCAGCCCTTTAAGCTTGTCTGTTCAGCCAGTTTTCAACCCACCTCACTGCCCACCTACCAAGCCTGCAATTCATCCATTTGTCCATGATGATGTTATGAGAGACAGTCAAATGCCTTTACTAGACTCAAAATAAACAAACATCCACTGCTCTTCCCACATCCACCAAATGAGTCATTCTGCCATTAGCAGACTAGCAGGCTGTTCAGTTTTATTTCATTTTTAGCAATTTTATTTTTTACATATTTTAACTCTAATTAATTTCCTTTGCGACTGGGGATCAACTAAGATGCTGATTACTACTCTTGCCCTACCTATCCATAACACCTCATTACATTTCAATCACCTTTTCCAGTTTTGTTACAAAGGCAGTGTAAGCCACATTCCCATTTTTTTTAAAGTAGTTACTCATTTCTTGGATACAATGAATAAGAATGCTTCCTTTGGCAGCATAAGGATTTTTGTACCTTGAGAGACTTATCTGGCATAAAATGTAAATTAAGACATATCCATAGCATTGCAACAATAAAAAAAAATTGGCTTCTGCTACAGTTTCTTAAGCCTTGCCTGGCTAATTCAACGACATTATGCACATTGATTCAGGATTCTGTTACTGCAATACCTGCCAACGTAAAATAAACAACTCAGTCAAGCTCTAAATCTGGCTGATAGTCAAACTTGCTATGAATACAGCAGGCTCTGAAAGGGAAAAACCTTTATGGTCATGCCATATGGTTATGGAGGTGAGACAAACACCCATATCAGTATAACAGTTCTTTAAAGGCACTCTCCTTTCCTCTTGGTTTAAACATAAGGTGTAAATGAGTACCCACGTTACTCCCATTTGAACAATCATAACCTGGCTGAAACCCAGAACTGCACTAGTATGAAACATAAACACTGAATCCATTAATTCAACTACTCAGGTATAAACATGTGCTGAGTTATTGGTACATCTGATCTTCCTTTGTGTCCATATTCAACTAAAATTAGGACTGTGTGTTACATTGAAAACATACAGATGAGAAGTGAAAAAAATTAGTGAAAATAACATTGAAAATTAAGAACATCACAAACTTCTATTCCACTCTATTTAGGGACCATAGCTAGGTTTAGTAAGCTCCCTTCGAACTGGTGTTAAAGCACTTAACAGGATGGGAAAGATTGTTGACTTTTAGGGAAGGCAGTACAATTAAAAACAAGTTAAATGATATCTGTTAATTTCATTATCATTATACTCTGAGAGAAAAGTAAACCCTCTTAATAGGAAAAAAAAGAGACTACCGCTTAATCCTTAAGGTATTAGTTTCATCCTACACAATTAGCAGAACACATCTGCAGTATATCTTTGCCAGGGGAAAATTAAAATGATCATCAAAGCTAATCCTTAAAATTCTACTGGGTTTTCCATAAACAAGCAGACTTGCACTCTGCACTTAGAAGTAGAGCAGTGGCAGTGTTCTGTGGCAACTGGTTCCTTACCTTGGTGGTTGCCCCAGCATAAAGCCTCCGAACCAACAACCTTCCCGCCTGGATTGCCACTGGTGTGAGCTCCAGCTTGTCCTGCAGTATATCTCCAACAGCATAGATATACGGCACGTTCGTCTGCTCCTCATCATTGACAGGAATTTTACCCGTTCTGCAATTGGAATTAACAGGAAAAAAGATTTAAGTGTTCTGCTGTGAAGGCTGGAGGTGTAAATAACCTTGCAGGAGTTCGGCCCTTCAGGTTTAAGAGGAAGACTTGTACGTGAAGTATGAGGGAAAGAATTAATATTTATAATCTTACAGTCTTGGGCAGGAATATAAAGTAGGACAAATTTGACCAAAACTACAGGCATTCACACACTGGATAAGGAGGTAGCTCGAGAAGCTGCAATTCATCTCCTGAATCGCCGAGGCGAAGCACAAACCTCTTCCTGAAACCCTCTGCCACCAGCTGAGCTGTGTACTGGCAACTTTCAGGAACGACAGGAAGAGACATTCTCCCACTTCACTTGTAGGGCAAAACAATTCCTCCAGTACTGAAATTTTCAGTCCAGTGGCTGAAGCTGTTTATAGGAACTTACCCTACAGGCTCCTACACAGAGACAGGTCAAGCTGTTACACGCCCTACCTAAGGGACAGCCAGCAAGCTTTTTAGCTGTAAGTGCACTGACCTAATGGAAGTTTTTAATTATTAATATTTCCTACTTCATCAATAAATGAGACAGTGCAGTAATCACCACAGGAAACACTTGTAACAGGGAAACCTAATCAGACAGACACAGAAACAGTCACACAGTTACTTGAGAGACCAGTGGCAATTCCCATATTAAAAATCCAACTTCCTCAAATTTGCACTTGTTAAAAATTACACCGTGTATGCTAATAACTTTAGAGTTCATTCTATTAAGCTAGTAATAAGTGTCCTGACATCAGAAAGATGTGTACTGTTCTAGAAGCCAACATGACTCTGCCAATTTTGAGTGGACCAAAATTTCCACTTATTTGGAACATCACAACTGTTTCCTTTGACAACATCAGTTACTGCATTCATATATAAAAACTCTGCACTGCTCAAGTTCATGGTCCCTTGTCTTTTCAAAAGGAAGATCTTTGAGGACCCACAGGCCTGAAAGATGTTTTAGTTACCAATATTGAAAATGTTACTGATAGCTCCACTCCCTGGTGCAACAACCTCACTACATTAAACATCAAATACTCTTCTACAGAAGACACAGATTGTTCCTAAGGGTTGCTTCAAGGCAAGAAATAAACCCCTCCAAAACTTAAAACACATCAAGAACTTCACCTTTGAGTTTAAGGAATGCTACTTGAACCTTATCTTTCAAAATAACAT
>VWPU01013512.1:17567-54991 GCA_013398955.1 Callaeas wilsoni
GGGACCAGGGGACTGAGGGACCAGGGGATGGGGACGGTGGGACATGGAGACTGAGGGACAAGGAGATGGGGACAGTGGGACATGGGGACTGGGGGACCAGGGGACTGAGGGACAAGGAGATAGGGACAATGGGACATGAGGACATGGAGACTGAGGGACCAGGGGACTGAGGGACACGGGGACATGGGGACTGAGGGACCAGGGGACTGAGGGACAAGGGGATGGGGATGGTGGGACATAGGGACAGCAGCACTTGGGGACCTGGGAACATGGGGACAGTGGGACACAGGGATGAGGGGACACAGTGGGACATGGGGACAGCAGTACCTGGGAGCACGGGGACAGAGGGGCCACAGTGGGACATGGGAACACAGAGACACAAGGACATGGGGAGACAGAGGCAGTGAGTGTGGGAGAGTCACAGCCATAACACCTGCCTTCATGTTCTCTGGGTTAAGATACACTAAATTTATGGGATTAATCAAAATAGTTGTTAAATACAACATTTAGTAGAGCAGACCTTGTCTTGTCTTTTTAGGAGCTAACCGTCTGTGTCCTTACTTTAAATTTATTCTTAGCTTCAGTAACAGGACTCAAGGCTTTAGAAATTTATATTTAGTGAGTAAAATGCTACAGGTCTGAATCTGATGGCAAATCAAACACTTTTGGTTTAGAATGTACAGTATCATGCAGAAAACTCATGAAAGACTTGAGATGAGACTCACAGTTTTCTGGTGACTCATCCTGTGCTTTTCTGGTTTATTCTGAAATATATCAGAGCAAAATTCAAGTGACTGCATGAATTATTTGTGCAGTCTTGAAAAAGTCTTGCCTGCTACATACTTATTTCAACAGGGTTTGTCTCCTTATCCTTCCCTGTGAGAGTGGAGAGGCCCTGGCACAGGATGCCCAGAGCAGCTGTGGCTGCCCCTGGATTCCTGGAAGGGGCCAAGGCCAGGTTGGACCGGGCTTGGAGCAACCTGGGATAGTGGAAGGTGTCCCTGCCCATGGCACAGGGTGGAACTGGATGAGCTTTAAGGTCCTTTTCAACCCAAACCATTCTATGATCCTGTAATTCTGTGATCCTAATTAGTTTTTGTAGTCATTTTGGAATCAATAATTAGAAAATGCTTTTTATGTATGTGTATGGGTAATCTGCCTTGTCACAGGTTGGCAGAACTAGAGGATTTGAGATGACAGCGTGACATAGAGTGAATTATTCTTGAGCATTCATATAGGCCTTCTTCAGTCCCTAAAATCCCAGAAAGTACCCACATTAACCAAGAGTAATAGATTCTTGAAGTATTTAGATATATGTATCTCCAAATATATATATATAATATGTATATATATAATATACACCCAGTATTTGGAAGCCTTCTCAAGTGAGGGTGACAGTAATTTAAGGAGATTTTTTCATCACATTATGCTTGATTGAATTTGTCCTTCAGTTGTACTCCAGAGTGTCTGTAAAACTAAATTTTGAGTGCAAGCTTACATACAGCAACTTTATTGATGGCAGCTTTGTGTTCAGCAGAGCTTCGTGCTCATGCAGTGCTCAGGCCTGGGTTTAAGGGGGATTTCACCAGTGCCCTGCACCCTGACCCTGGTCCTATGCAGGCCCCTTGTTAGTTGTCTTATCTTCTCTTCACCTCTGTTTATTGGCTGAATTAATTTTAATTAGGCGTGTGTGTTCAGAACAATATGGTGATAGAATACATTAAGCTGGTGCTAGTATCAGGTGGGCAAGGCTGAAATGGTACTGTATAGTGGACTTACAATTATTTAGTTTATTATGAAAACACCGTTTTCAAAACAACCTGGTGACTAAAACACTTCACCAGAAATTAGAAGGCTGGCTCCAAGGCCTTTCCCTGTTTGCACATCCCCAAAGCCAGTTGTGAGCATAATCATGCTGAGATGAGGTCACTGTGCCATCTTCCTGGAGCTGGGCTGTTACTTGGGTGGGCAGGAGCACAACGGTCCTGGGACAGATGGAGAGATAAGATACAGGAGCCTGACTCTGCAGCACACTCTGGGAAAGTCCCTGGGGAAGAAGAGAAAGTCTGGGTCCTGGTTTGTGCTCCAAGGAGTTTGAGTTTCAAGCAAACTTTAGAAAAATCAGGATTCGAGACTTGCTGTTTTCCAAAGTGAGCTGCTTCTCATGGGGCAAAGGAGCTGGAGTATATTCCATGAATTCTCCTTCCTCCCTGCTCAGTGAGTGGTTGCAGTAGGAGGAGATGAGGCTGATCCTTATCCTTCTCTTAGTCTGGAGGTTAGGGCACTCCTTTGGGAAAGAAAGATTTAAACTCCTTGGGGCTGAGGAAGGGTCTAGGAAGCAGCTCAGGCTCTTCACAGGTCACTTCTCTCACGTGTGCCCTTGGGCCAGGGGCGGCTTCATCCTCCAACCCAAACCAGCCCTCCTGCAGCTCACCCAGGTCCTCGTTGTTCTGCTGCTGAGCACCCCAGGGGCTGGCTGGGAAGCCAGTCCATCCCACCAGCTCACTGTTGCCGTGTTCTCTGTATTTAATATACTGAATAGCCCGTCAGTCAGCTCTTGGTGCTGTTCCCCTGTTATCTGTAGGTGTAGGAAGGATCCAGGTCCTGGCTCTGGGGCACATCCTCTCTGAATTCCGTGAGTTGTGCTGGGTGGGCTTCCCCACGTGCCTTGTTCCCACTGAGTGTGTGGAGAACAAATGCAGCCTGAATTGCTGCTGGAACAGGACCCTGCTTTGTAGGTGCCAAGACACTGAAGTGATTCCCTGACTGCAGCTTGGCTGGTCAGGAGAGGGCTGAGAGTACATTTATGGTAGTTTAGCCATGAAAAACCTCTTTTCCTTTTTCTGAGACGGCTAAAAACACGTGTCTTGACCCATCTAGTGTGTTAAATAACAGGTGCTTGACCTTTTCAAATACCTGAAACCCCAAATCTGGCCCTGCTTGTTGCTTGTTCTGGCCCTGTCTGCTGACAGTGCTGATTTCCACTGATTTTCAGATTTGGAGAATGGCTGTTTTTGGTGACAGAGGTGAAGAATCTTCCTATTTATTTCAACTTATCACTAATTCTAATGGAAATAATTTCTTAAAAGCCTTGGAAATTTTGTTGCTTTGCAATTAAGATAAAAAATTTCTAGAACTCATGTTTTTAGCTGTGTTTGAAGGGAAAGCAAAATTCCAGGTCTTGCTCAGAAACAGATAGGTTAAACATAGGATGGTTTGGAGTGTTCCCACCCTCAGTGATTTGGGGAAATACACATTGAAGAATTGTTTCCAGGAACTACAACCAGTTTGGGTAGGAGGAAAAATTGTTTTTCATTGGGTGTCATGAAGTCAATGGCTGCAGTGTTTTCTTTTTTTCCGTGACAGGTTTATTGTCCGCCCTGATGTCAGGCAAAGCAGGATGGCAGACTTCCTGGACTGGGTGCTCTCCATGTTATCCAAATCCTCCTCCCAGACCATGGAGGGCACTGTCATTGTGAATGGCATGCTCCAGGCCCTGGTAAATACTGTTTTTCCCTTAAAAGACAGATAGTTGGGTTTATGGCCATACTGTACTGCTACAGGAGGCCTTTGATAGCAAATGCACAGAGGGGTTCCTGGCAATGAAAGAAGGAGAATTTCCCCCACAGCAGTTTAGACAATATAACTTCCCATGCATGTGTATTTTCTTTTTTTGTCATCCTCAAATGAAAGTGAAGTTGCCAGTATAGATACTCATAAATAACTCTCAAAATAGCAGTCATTTCAGTAAGTTTGGGTTTGTTTGCTAATCTGAATGAATTTTTTGTTTAATGCCCTTTCCTTGTGAATTGATAATGGTGTGTGACTCAAAAGAGCTGAATTCTTTGTTTGGGTTTTAAAATGTACATATTATGCATGGGAGAAAATCCGCAGTACCTGAACTGCTGTGGTTCCAGGACAGTGCTCCTCTTGTACATCCTAAGAAGGGCTATTTATAAAAGCATTGTTGTAGTTTTACACCTTTAAAAGTGTTGATGTGTGTTTTGAAATCCTGGGGTAACAGTTCTGGTGCCTGTGCCAGTTTTGATGTCCGAATGTATTTGGGCAGAATGGAGGCGTTTGTGTGGGTGGAGGAGTTGTTGCTCCTTCTTGGTTTGGTTGTTGACCAAGGCAGTGCAGGTGAAGGCAGATCACGAGCTCTTGTGCAGTCTTTGCAGTTGCACAGGTTTGAGGATTTGCTGGTGTTTGTACAAGTTTTGATAATTTGCATAAATTTGCTACTCTTTTTAACCAGTCGCTAAGAGGACTTGTGTGCAGTGTGGTACTAAACATCAAAGCAAAAGTCTGGAGCAAGTGTGTGGGGTGTGGGGTTTTTTATTTTTATTGTTTCTTATTCCTCTCGAGCTCTTCCAAATCAGGAGAGAGAAGAAATGATCTGTATTTAGAATAACTGAGGACCTGCTGCTCGAGCAGGAGGAAGCGTTATTTGTGTGCATTGCAGCGTTTCAAAAGACAGAATGATGTTTCATCATTTTATTGTCAGATCTGGAAAGGGAGACTGACTGTTTGCCATTCCCGGGGCATGATGAGACCTGCAGGATGTATAATGCATTAGTGTTTTGTCATAATTCCTTTGAGTTTGGCTTTGGCTCCATCCACCTGTTCATTAGTGCGCACTAAGCGAAACAGGTGAATACTCAACAAGTAGAATCGAAACCAGAATGTGATACAATAGACCTGGGAGCAGAGCCTGCTGCCTTGCTTTTCTGAGATTTTTTTTCTTTCCCCCCCCTCTTCACAGCTCATAACTCCTGTTCCAGCTGGTAGAAATGAGCAGATTTGTAAAGCCCTTTTTTGCATTTAGTCTTCAGTTTCTTCTTTCAGTGACTACAATGAATTGTATTGTTAGGGAGTAAAGGTTTACAGAATGGTATGTGTGCATGTAGATGCTTAAGGGGAGCAGGAAATACTTATTTCAAGAGTTAAATTTTATAAATATTCTATTTATAAATAACTACGTGTTTTCTTAATATTTTAATATTAAGAATTTTCTATCACACTCGTAGCAATGCTATATAGTTAAACCAAAAATATCAGCTGAAAATAAGTGTGTAAAATAAGTAAACACTTTTCTTTAACATGCAAGATTCTAACTTTATATAGCATATAATATATTATATTTATTCTATAAATAAATACAATATATTTTAACATAACGAGTAATCACTAAATGTGTAAAGCAGAGCACATCCTCAGGAGAGACAGCTAAAAGTTGTGTCAACAAGCTTCAATATATTTTTAACATAACAAGTAATCACTAAATGGGTAAAGCAGAGCACATCTTCATGGGGGACAGCTAAAAGTTGTGTCAACAAGCTTCAATATATTTTTAACATAACAAGTAATTGCTAAATGTGTAAAGCAGAGCACATTCTCATGGGGAACAACTAAAAGTTGTGTCAACAAGCTTCAGAATTCTTTGCCCTTGGACTCCTGCAGCAC
The DNA here is from genome assembly GCA_013398955.1 of Callaeas wilsoni. Lineage (NCBI taxonomy): Eukaryota > Metazoa > Chordata > Aves > Passeriformes > Callaeidae > Callaeas > Callaeas wilsoni. The sequence continues at coordinate 23,031 of VWPU01013512.1, forward strand.
TTTGTTACTTTAAGAGTCAAACTGCAGCTGCTTGGCCATCTCTGAATGAGCAGGAGAAAAAATACCATTTTTCAGTTTCTGGCCAGTACAGCAAGGTGGGTTTTGGGATTGTGACAGGTTTTGGGAATGATGTAACCCACCAGAGTGGGGATAAAAAGTCTCTCCACATCGGAGCAGAGCGGGGCTGCCCCGAACAGGGTGGGTTTTGGCTGGGTTATGATTTTGTGCCATTTATGTTCTGCATTTACTGTGCGGCTCCGAGCGAGGTTGGCATGGAAAAATTGCTCGGAAAAGACACGAAACTCCTGCATTTCAATGAACTGAAACTGCAAGTCAGGGACGCAGTGAGTAGTTGGCCGTGGCTGCACTTTGATCTGCCTCTCCGTGGCCGTGAGCCTGGGTGATCAGGTGTGTGCTGCTGTTTCATCTCGCTCAGCGTTCTGTGCAGAACGAGTCCGGCGGTTCCCCGGCTCCTGTCGGAACACGCACGCGGCGTTGCGTATTGTAATTCCGCCGGGGCCTTTGGCTCTCTGCTGCCTTCCACCTGTCGTCAGTAACTCACCGTTTCCCAACTGGGGGGCACCAGCAGGCGCCTCTGCCGACGCTCTTTCAAATTCAGCGTTTCAAACTGCCCTCCTTTGTTGAAGCCTGTGTTGCACTTTGGAATTTAATTCACTTTTGCGCTCGTATTCTTTGGCGTTTGAAGGACTAAAAATGTTGGATTATTAAGAAATTGCTACTTTTTTCTAACATTTGTTTACTTGAAGGAAACTTCTAACCTGTTTCAAGAATCTGCATTTTAAATTCTCTTGGTCTGGAGGTTTGCTTTTAAACCTGCCATTATATCAAACAGCTTTTTAGTTATCGCTGCAGGGCGCAGCACTCCCAGTTCTTGCGTGACAGAGATGTCATCACGTTGAGGTAGCCTTGGGCATTGAAACTTATTAAACCTTATTTGTTTTATAAGTGATTCAGTATACAAGTGTGAGTAATAATTAAAAAAAATAAAACGCCCTGCACAGTGATCTGATGAAACTCGAGAGTCTTAAGAACGAGGCATTTCCCTGAGCTGTCTCTAATGCAAAGGTTATTTAGCAATAGCTACATGCTTATGTAAATTTGGCTCCAGGGAAGAAAGAACTCTCTAACTCCGTTCTTTCAGACCCAGAGGCACAAAAATAGAATATTTCCAAATAGAATGTTTCCCAAGTCTCTGTATTTTTGGCATTCTCAAAGAATTGGCTGTATTAGGATTATCTATTGGCGTTATTTTTTTAAAAAAGGGGTTGTTGCTTAGTGGTTTGGTGATAAAGGTGTAGAAGAAGCAGTGTTGGTGAGAGGTACAAACGTTCTTATGTCTGCAGGTACCAAGGGCACTGACTCCTTTCTGCTCATGCCATTTCCCTCCTGATTGTCACGGAATGTTTCTTCTAATGTGGCCTTGTCTGATACTGCTGAGTTTTTTTTCTTCTCACCAGAAGTTTTGTGGTTCATTCAAGGTTCTGAAGTTCTGTTATCATAAAGCTGTTTCTTTTTCTTGTTACAAGGTAGTACTATCTCAAGCTGCTACATTTTTTTTTGCTTCTGAGTATGTAAAATCCGAGGGTTTTGGTAATCTCAAGATGACAAGGAGATACTCTGTCAGCCCTCCTTGTGTTACTCTAAACATTTCAGATGTTCAGCTGTTAAATGACTGGGATCCCATGAAACCTTTCAGATGTTCAGCTGTTAAATAACTGGGATCCCATGAAACGTTTCAGATGTTCAGCTGATAAATAACTGGGATCCCATGAAAGGTTTCAGATGTTCAGCTGATAAATAACTGGGATCCCATGAAACCTTTCAGATGTTCAGCTGATAAATAACTGGGATCCCATGAAACGTTTCAGATGTTCAGGTGATAAATAACTGGGATCCCATGAAACATTTCAGATGTTCAGCTGATAAATAACTGGGATCCCATGAAAGGTTTCAGATGTTCAGCTGATAAATAACTGGGATCCCATGAAAGCTGCCATCACTGTGTCAGTGTCTGTCAGCGTTCGGGTCGTGTTCATGCTCAGCGCCCAAGCACGTGTGGCCCAGAGCAGGAGTGCTGCTTGTGTGGAGGCACAGTGAGAACAAGGGCTTTAACTAACCCATTTTACCCTCAGCTGCACGTAGAATGCATTGAATATTCCCTGCTTCCAAGTGAACTTAGGTTCTGCTGGCGTGTTCTCCCTCCCTGCACCTGGCCGGGAGGCAGGGATGGCTGATGGCATTCCCGGGGTGTTGTGTGGCTACCAGGGGGTGCTCCAGAGCAGCGCAAGGGATCGTTTCCTGCTCTTCCCAGCCAGGCTGGAATTATCCTCCCAGCCCTCCACTTGGTTACAACCAGAGGGTAGATCCAGACTTGTGTCTCCTGCTCGGCAGGAAGATCCACTCGCTCCCCACCAGGCGGGCCACCCCTCGTGGTGATTTGTGTAGCTTGGGGAACAAGTCCTGGAGATGATCCCGACTGATAGATCTGCTGCAGGTCGGGCCCAAAGTGGGTTACGCAGACAATTGGCAGGTGTGGTGTCTCTGCTGGGATTATTAAGAAACTGGGCTTTGTTTGCCTTGCCCCGCGCTGTTTCTAAAGCAGAACCAGACTTGACAGTCGTCATCGCTTGCACACTGCTGATTTTCTCTAATTTGTAGGTGGCTTAATTATTTATAAGAGAGGGAGTCACATACTTTTCAACAGTTCAGCAGGTTGGGTGGGTCGGTGTGAGCTTTGTGTCCTCGTTAAGCGAGGAGCCCGTGGCGTAGCTGCGCCTGCCGGGATGCTCCGACAGGCAGGCTCCTCGTGCTCAGCACTGCGAGCTGCTGACACCAAAATGCCTGTGCAGGTGGCAAACCAAGCTTATTAATTACTTTGTTTGTATCAGATTTTTGGAAATGGTGTGCCTTGGATATTTTTCTTCCTTCAAGGCAGGAAGTTTAAGCCGGGTGCTGTAATGCTGATTTGCCCTTTTTGCTGCTGCTTTTTTTTTGGTTTTTTTTCATGATTTTCTCTCATGCATCACAAACATTTCTTTTTAGTATCACCCCTGCAAGCTCCAGGTTTACAGTATTTTTCTGAAGGAGTAACTTTGCTGTACATGCCTGACTGTTCATAGCATGTGCTGGAAGAAAATATTTTTTCTGTTTTCCCAAAAGCCGACATTGGTTAAAGTGCTCTTTTATTTCCTCTGGGAAAAATGTATCTGTTACACTCAAAAGTTTTAGATATTTGGACTTGGGGATGCTTTTGCATGCTTTGACTCATAAATAAATAATGGACACTTCTCTTCTTGTCTTTTCTACACTTAGAAAAATACCCCAGACACTGGATTTAGAAAAATACCCCAGACACTGGATTTCCTGCTGTGTTGAGTATCTGAAGAGTGGTTCTCCACAGTTTGGCTGTTACCCATTTACTTCTATAAAATTTATTTTAAAAATGGCTGTTAAACTTCTCTGACACAGAGAAATACCTGATATATCACTTGTAGAAACGCCAGGAACCTGCTCCAAGGTTGTATCTGACCCCCAGTGCACCTCTGGGGGTGCAGAAAGAACCTTCTTTCCTTTCAGACATTTGGCATTTTCAGCTGTGTTTATTCCAAAACCAGTGGGTAACATAGTTTATTGATCAAAAGCCACGTAAATATTATGGTCCTTTTAAAAAAGTTTAGCTATTAATTCAAGTTAATAATTAGTTATTAACTAGCTATAGTGTTTTTTGGGCAAATTTTACTTCCCCTAAAACTCATATTGATAAAATCCCTTAATCCACATCTCAGCTGTTGATTTACAGCTGTTGCTACGATGATTTTATTACAAAGGGTATATTGTAAATCTCCACAGTAGGAGTAGATGTTCTGTGTTGGAAAAAGTTTGTTATTTAAGTTTTAGCGAAACTGCTGTAGGGAGACAATGTGTGTTTCACTTTTTTCTTCAGAAAATCATAGCAATGGTTATGAAACGGAATCTGCCGAGGTTGCTCTTCTGAACTGATTCATAGGTGTGTGAGGAAAAGCATTTAAAAAAAAATACTGTGCAATATTTGAATTTTTCTCGTTTGCTGCTCGTGTGCTGCTTGATTCCTTCCCACATCTCGCTCAGAGGTGGCACCTTCCACATGTGCTGTTCCTGAGGAGTCAGGACTTAATTCAGACTTGGACTCAAGGGTGTGAAAACACGTGGAGAAGCTTGGAGAAAGGTGCCAGAATTTGGGAACTACGGGAGACTGAAAATGGATTGGTGTTCTGAGGATTCTATTGCACCTCCTCAGCAGTGTGCTGAGAGCACATCCGAAGGTGTTGGTCCAGGAACATTCCCAAGGATCTGTTAAAAAGTCTCTACATTATCACTGCTTGAGGAATTACACTCTGCTTTGTTCGAATATGCTTGAATATAATATTAATAATTTGGAGGCAGCCTGTGTGTGCCTTAAAAACTGTGTTTGCTGTTAAGTCAGGCAGAAAGGAGAAGGAGTTGTGAGGATGCAGGGATGCTGCTGTGTCTTTAGCATCCCTGCAAAGTGTGTGGAGAAACCAATGATGGGATTTTAAAGCAGAACACAGGAACAAAGTGATGAATAAATGAGTTTCTGCGTGTTTCAACAAAGAGGAATTTTAGAGGAGCTCTGGATTTGTTGTACCAAAGATTTGCAGGACAAGCAGAGGTTTGTTGTATGTCAGTAAGAAATTTTTGTATTGTTTTTAACACTGACTTGATATATGGCTGAAGGCTGCACCACATTTATACATTTAAGTTGATATTTTTTTTCTGTTGGCTGTTCTTCTGGGCCTAAAGTCATTCCATTGCATTGCGGCTTTGTCATTTTTAAGGGAGCCCTCACACTTAGCTGAATTAAAATCTCAAATAGTCGGATATATAATATCAAACTCCCATATATAACTTGTAGTGGAGCTGATCAGCAGTGCTAATTTGGGATCCTGAAATGCAATTTAGTACCAAACCAAAACAGGCTGGGTACACAGCCCCAGGGTGTTTTTCTTGCCTCTGTTGCTCGCAGCCACGCCTGCAGCGCGGGAGGCATGTGTGTGTGTGTTTGGTATGTGTGAGAAAGTACCTCTTTTTAGGCTAAGTCTGTTCTTGTTTAACTCCCAGGCATATTTATTGAGGAAGATTTTGCTTCTGGTGAGTGCCAGAGCAAGGACAAACAAGTGCCTGGCCAGAGCAGTTTTGATGCACGGGGAGCTGAGGAAGCTTTTAATGTGTAACGTGTTCTGTCAGGTGTTAATAGTCCCTTTGTCTCACTGCAGTGCTGGGGCTTAATCTCTCTGGGATATTTAGCTGTAGATAAAATTCCCTGGGCACAGGAATTGCAGTTGGCCTGCTGGAGGTGTATTTGCAGGTGTCTGTAGGTGGTTTAGTTGCTCACAAGCTGTGGTTGCACCACTCTGAGCTCCTGTGACCCAGGACTGAGCTTGATGGGTCAGGAACCTGAGCTGCCCCAAAACTGGTGGCCTTTTTCTTTTCTCATTTTTAATTCTGGTTTGTTGCTTTTTTTTCCCCATTTTCTCTTGAGTGTTTTTTGGCCACCTCAGTCCCTTGAAGAAGAACTGCACCCTGGGACACTTCCTTTTATGCTGTTTAAATCAGCAAACACTACACATTATTGTAAGAACATCAAAAATATTTTAGAAATAAATGCTTGATATGTTGTGTTATAGAATCTCTGTATTCTCATGTCTGTGTTTCCTATTTTAATTGTAGGCACAGCTGTTTAAACATGGCAAGAGAGAAGACTGTTTACCATATGGTAAGTTTGTAATAGCCTGGGTTCAGTTTTTTGAGCCATTGCAATAGAAAAGGGAAGGGAAGATTGACCTGGTGACAAGTGGGACTGTAAGGAGTGAAATCCACCAGTGATGAAAGCAGGGAAAACGAGGGGAGCAAAAGCAGAAATGGCTGTGAGGGAGCAGCAGATGCCACCAGGGAATGTTGGGTTGGAACAGCCCTTCAGAGGATTTGGCAGGTGATCACACTGGCCATTGCTGCAATACAGGAGCTGAGCACAGAACACAGAAACTGTTAGATGTGGAAAATACTTGTTTGAAATTCAGTAGAGCATAAACTGGTTTTGTACATACTACTGCTGGAAGTTTTGCAGAGACTCTCCAAGTTTTAATATAAGCAGAGGATTTCAGAAAACTCAGGTTTTAAGAACCAGCTGTGTACAGGACACAGCTGGAATCGTGTTGGGATAATGTTGGAGTAAGAGACATTTTTTAGTGAAAAGAGATTTTACTGGGTGCAATTAGGGATAGACAGGAAGCCAAAAAGAGAAAAAGAGAGTATGGAGGTTTCTGGATAGTGTAGCTGCATTTTGGAATTACGGTTCAATTTGGAATTGGGGTGAGTCTTGAAATGTGCTCAGAGCTGACTGCAGTGCGATCCTGGGCCTTATTGAGAGCAATAAAGGGAGGCAGGGAAAGATGATGGCTAATTCCAAACCACACAAAAGACCTCAGCGGTGTTGTGGAGCTTATCCAAGTACCAGAAATGGGGTTTGTGCCCTTCACAAGAACCAAGCAGGGATATAAACTCACTTCAGAGTGCTTGTGATTTCACTCATGGAATTATTTTGGCATAGGCAAGAAGCTTTTGAGTTGTGGTGCTGGAAAGTTTCATCCTCCCAGTTCCTAAGGCTGAGATGCAGACACTTCCTCAGAAAATGCCTGAGAGATGGGTCATGATGGAGATAAGATAATGAAGACAAACAGCATGGAATGACACAGGTGCAAATACTGGGAATGCCATTGCACACGAACAGAAGAATCCTCTGGGGAAGCTGCCAGAGAAGCAGAATAATAAACAGGCTGGGTAAATGACAGGATAACAGAAAATGACAGAATTTAGGAAATGCAACTGTACAACACAATAGTCTTAATCAGTATGGAAGGAGCATATTGAGCTCACAGCATTAACCCTGCTGGTAAAATCAGATGCTTTGGTCCATGGCATAAAAAGAATATTAAGTACTTATGAGTCTGGTAATAAGAGAAAAATCAGGGGCATATCAATGAGTAAATTTACCCTAGGAAATCTAGAATGCTCACAACTGAGAAGCAGATATTCCGATGGGAGCTGTTCAGGATAAGAAAATGTGAGAGACAAAAAATACCTAAGATTTTTAATTATAGCAGATCTGAGAAGGAAATAGGAAAAAAAAATAGGCAAATGTCAAAGCAAGATCCTGTTTGAAGTCACTTGTGACATAGAAGTTGAATTAAAAACAAACACTAGCCCTGGAGTAATTTACATGGGTCTGTAGATATTTTAGTGATTCAAGAGCTGGCAGGACTTGGAAGAGGCAGGACTTTATTTATGTATTCTTAATTTATTTTCTGTCTGTGAATGATGATGTTTCTGCAGCCTCTTCCTCCTAAACCATCAGTCTCTTGGGCTTTTATAACTGCAAAAAATCCAGGTTGCTGGAAGGTATTGAAGTAATAACAGTCATCACTGGCTTGTTGTGTGCATGGATCATTTCATTAGTATTTTAAGTACATCAAGATGCATCACCAGTCTTTTTAAAGACTTGAGGAGATTTGTAAGTTGTGTCTTACAGTTTCTCAGACTTTGAAATAACTGTGTTTTCTTTGATCTCTTTGTATTTTGAAAACCCTGATACAAGACTGGGGATAGAGGGTGCAGAGTGTTTGGCTGATGTGATTCCACCTGTGCAGTGCTGTTGGGAGCACCCTGGCTCTTTCAGTCATTAGTCTCTATTAGCTAATGGTCAACCTTCTGAAGAATTATTTTCACCCTGATGAAACTGCAAAAAGGCTTTTTTATTTGTAACAGGCATGGCTTCCTTGTGAAAATTTTGAATCCTGGAACTTTATCCTCATTAACCCAAGATTCTCCTTTCTCTGTGTTTTTTTTACTTGCTGGACAAATAACTTTGTTACCTTTGATGTGCCCAAATGAGAGGTTTTGTGGCTGATTGTTTACACGTACGCGGTGTTTCTCATGTCTAAATGTTTGTGGACATCCATCATCATAAAAATTTCGGTGTCAGGATTTGGTGCTGCCTGAAAATTCTAAAAGAGGAAAGGGAAAGCTTCCTCAGTGTGCAGGAGATTTTCTGAGTAAATGAATTACATTTTCTAGCTTCTGGTTCTGTTAGGTTACTGAAAATTCTTAGACTCTGAAGACACTTGGATGTGTTGCTTCCAGGGAGAATCAGAGGCATAAACACTCTGGGAGTGTAGATTATAATTTTCATAATCAAAAGTAACTCTTAGAGCCATCTCCCCTCTTTATGCAGTGGAGGATATTGCCAGTATTTGACCAGTGTCATCTACTACAAGGTAGGTAACCAGGCATTTGTGTTTCAGTAATACCTTTAAAATTATAAATCTCCTGCAGAACATTCGAAACTTTAAAATTTTCGTACTGAGATCTTTCTAAAAGCAGTTTTTCCAGTGTGTTTGTTTTCTTTTACAGCTGCTACTGTTCTCGAGTGTCTTGATAACTGCAAGCTGTCAGAAAGCAATCAGATGGTTCTGCGCAAGCTGGGCATGAAACTGGTTCAGCGACTTGGACTGACATTTGTGAAACCAAAGGTAGCAAAGTGGAGGTCAGTTTAAAGCTGAAAAGTTCAAAAAAAAGGAAAATCCATAAGCACAAAACCCCCTACATAAATCCATACATTTGCCTTCTGCCCCTTCTAACCTTCTCTAAAAGAAAAAGAAATCCCTGTGGGAATGGACATATTCTTCATTTGCATTATGTGGAAAAAGGAGGATTCTTCCACTGTATTTAGTTTCCTGTATTTTTTTTCAATTTTGGTACATAAATGAGTGCTGGGACAAGCCAAATCTGACTTTGCACGTTGCACAAGCAGAAGCCTGTTCCTATATAATGCATAGCTCACTAAATGTGGGAAGACGGCGACCTTTGTTCCTGAAGCTGATTTAGTACAATTTTGTAAGAGTGAACATAACTTTTTCCATTACCTGGTCCTACCCTGATTCGATAGAAGGTTCACAGGGGAAAAGTGGTTTGCAATCCTGCTCTGGTTTTGCATATTAGTCAGGTTTTGGTGTCTGGTTTTACGTACTGCCAGAGGGCAAACTCTTTTTTAGATTTCTCGCACTGATATTTTAAAATTGCAGGCTCCCTTGGTGACTATTTTTATTGTATTTATTTTACCAGCTTTTGAGAACATCCTTAGGCATAGAAAATTCTTTTCAGGTGGAGAATGTGCCTTGCCCGGTGGCAAAAGTCAGTTTAGCATGTAAAGTCTATCTTTTGTAAGAATGCATCTACACCACGGGCTAAATATTCGAGTACAACTTGGTCAGAAAGTACTAAGCTGGCTTTGAGATTTAAAAAGCAATTTTTAATAAGCTGATTTTATTAATTTAGGGGTTTTTTTCCAGTTTTTGGAGAGACTTTTGGGGCATGGGAATTTTGTCTCTCTTTGTTGTTAGCAGTGGAAAATAGGTTATAGTGGAACAGGAAAGGGAGGGATAATGAAAAGGAACCATTTGAATAGTCTGGCTCTTCTCACCTTGGAAAATAGACAACTGGGTCAGGAGCAAGGAGAATGGGAAGTTTCTCCCTTTCCTTTAAAGCAGCTTCTAACTAACTGGAGAGCTGTACCCTGGGAGGTGCAGGAGCGTGGCAGACAGGCCTTGTGGCAGCTGGAGGTTAAATCAGAGCCATCCCTGAAGTGTGTGTTTGCTGTGCAGGTACCAGCGTGGCTCTCGGTCGCTGGCTGCCAACCTGCAGGCTCAGGGTGCTGCTGTGCAGAACCAGAAGAGAGAAGCTGCTGCTGCTGCGGAAGCTGATGAGGACGAGGAATATGACATTCCAGGAGAGATTGAAAATGTTGTAGGTGTGTTGAAGCTGGAGAGGAATCGTTGCAATGCTGCAAGTTAAAGCTATGCTGGAAAACGATGTGCTTGGGGCTAAAAAAGTAATGTGGGTATCTGTGCTCGTGTGAACAACTGGAAGGACCTTAAAACTTCAGTCTGCAACTGATTAAAATAGATGATATTTTGTCACATGGTTTGGATTTTAGCATCTCAAGCAGAAGCTCAGCACTGGAGCATTTTTGGTGGAGTTGGGCAGGGAGGTATAAACATAAGGAAATATGTTTTACCAATTTCATGCAGTAGTATAAAAGAGATGCCTTGAACCTTTCACAGTGGAAGGGTGAATTAAAATTTATAATGAAATACACAACAAAAAAATATGTCACATGAAAGCTAAAGAATTATGGTTTAATTTTTAGACTGTGGTAGTATCAAAGGAACAGCATTTTTTTCTCAATATGCACTCATACAGCATGTCCTCTGCTAGCTGGCTGGTGGATATTCTGTAAATAAAGAGGTAAAAATTGCATCAGAAGGCTTTTTAACTGAATAATCTGATGAACCCCTGCAAAAAGCACCATGACCTCCATTTTGAATCTTTTACAGCACTTAAAATTTCAATCTCTTTTCATAAACAATTCTGACATATTTCTTGTTTTTTAATTTGAAGTCGTACTTGTGTGACAAATAGAATAAATCTAGATACAAAGATTTTTTTACAAAGAGGCCATTTTGTTAAGAGGCACATGAATTTTGAACATCTTAAGAAATCTTTCTGTTGTTACATAAGACTAATCTGTTTTTTTTTTTTTTTTAAATAAAATTATTTGCAGAGCAATTGCTGGTTGGCCTGAAAGACAAAGACACCATCGTCAGGTGGTCTGCAGCCAAAGGGTAGGTCTGTTCTGGTTGGTCTGCTCAGCTGTGAACAATATAGAAATACAGCGTAATCCATGATTGATAATTTGGGTGTATTGCCAGTATTTGCTGTTACTGCAAATGGCTTTAGCACAGCCTGTGGTGGGTGGGTGCACAGACACATTTGGCTCTTTTTCTGATGAAAAATCGGGCCAATTTTCAGGGAATTTCAGGTGGGTGTGGAAATAGACGTTCTGGGTAAGACAAGATTCAAAGGGTGCAAAGAAACATTTCTTCAAAGTGTTTTTTTTCTCTTTCTCTTTAAAAATGCATTTGTGTGGAAGGTTCACTGATGGGTAGATTTTTTAAAAGTTTGAGATTGTTGTTGAAGGATATGAGTCTTAAGGCAGTGGGGTGGCATTTTGAAGTCAGGAAGATTCCAGTAACTAATTTTTTTTTCTATAATTTTACCAATCAACTGTAGTACTAATGATTCATTGTATGCTGCTTTTTTGTTTTCTTCTGTAGAATTGGTAGAATAACTGGAAGACTTCCAAAAGAATTAGCAGATGATGTGATCGGGTCTCTGTTGGACTGTTTTAGGTAAAAATCTTATTTCCCACTTCACACACATCTGAAACATTTCTGCTTGTGGAACAGGGAGACAACAGTTAGGAAAAAAGGTGGAAAAATCTGTAAATAGTGTTACTGTCCTTCTCCCAGATTTCAAAATCTTTGAAGGCACAGATGGGCTGAGGGTATTCAATAAAGAAATTATTTCTAATCCATCCTCTTGACCCCATACTAACATAATGTGCAAGGACTGAAGTTGAATTTAGGAAGAATAAAAAAATGCTCATTAACTTGCTGCTTTAGAGATTCCTGGTGGGCTCAAGACTCATGTCTCGAGTTTAGTGTCCATCCTCAGAAACCCAGTAGAACTGGAAATAATGTTCTGAGGATCACTAGAGGTAAGAAACAATCTCTTTGTGAGGGGAGGCTGGAACATGTAGGGAAAGTGAGGAATAAATGGGGTATAATAGGGATTTATCAACTTGGGAATGGTGTGGATATGGTTGCCCTCTAGGTTTTGTGTTATTAGAAGCAAACTCAAGCATCAGGTGGCAGGTTTGGAATAAAGACAGGGTGGTGTTATTCACACAATTAAACTGCAAAAACTTCTTGCCATAGGACCTTGTGGATACTGAGACTATTTACCTGAACAAAAAGTGTGCTTTTTGTCTGTGTGCCCTTTTGGACCTCAGGACAGTCTGCAAACTTTTCCGTGACCTGCCAGAGTTTGGAGGTGTTTTGGAGAGTGTTGCAATCTGCTGGTTCTTAGACTCTGGCTGAGGCAGGTGCTGTTGGCTGTGTCAGGGAGGATTTGGGGCCAGCAGAAACTCTGGTTGTGGCCCACAGAGCTGTGGGATGTTCTTTGGGTGCACTTTAGCATTGGATATCATGGCTTTGCATTCACATTGAGCATGTGAAAGACCAAATCATTAAAAAAGTATCACGTGCTTTTGTTTAATAGCAAATTGCTCATCACGCCTGCATTGAGTAGCTGAAATTGAAATGAGTGGTTTAGAGCAAGCCAGTAACAAAAAGAGTTTCTTTATGGGCAAGAAATGCTGGTCATGTGCAGTTTGTCACTCAGATGTCCTCAGTTTTAAAAAGTCTTTTCACGTTGGTTGTGAGTACAAATTAAGGATGCCAGCTCAAAGGATAATACATTAGAAAAAAAGAAGGTATAAAGTCTGAAAAACTTGCAAGGAAAGTATCCACTTAGATGATCCCTCCACTGTGTTACTGTGATTAATTTAAGAGGTGCTGCTGATCTCAATTATCCCCAGAGCTTCAAAGACCTGTACTCCCTGTGTTTTCTTTCCTTGTTTTTCAAGTCATAGGGATGAGTAATTCAGCTAGTAATTGAGTGACCTGCTTTCTTCAGAAACACCTGGGAACAAACGTAGGCAAGGACAGAGAGAACCTCTGTTGGGTTCTTTGCACTAAATATCTAGTGACCAAAATAGGAATAAATCAGTTGCCCAGCAGAGGCACTCTGTTATACCTCTTGGGATAAGAAGAAAAGATTTGTTATATGTGGATTAAAAGACAAGAGTCAGGGAAGAAATAGGTGATGATTTTTCACAGCGTAGTGAGATTGTCAGCATGGTTCCACTGAGGTATGAGCCTGGTGTTGTTCAACATACACATAAAGAATCGTGGAAAAAGGGGGAATGAGGGGCCTAGGAAATCAGCTGATCTTTAAAGTCGATTTAATGTAGTGAGAGCTAAAAGTGACAGAAAAGTGTTACAGGAGCCCAAGTGAAGTAATGTGACAGTAAATGTCATATGAAATATAATGTCTGATGCACTTGGGGCAAAATGCTGCTGACTGTCAAACACCTGGAAGCCCCTGAGCTGTCAGAGAGTGTCAGGGGAGCGCTCAGCAGCCGGCAGGAAAAGCAAGACAAACGTAATGTTGGAAATTATTAGGAAAGGAAGCGATAACACTAAATCACTGAAAAGTGGTTTAACTGATGGGGCTTTTTACAAGTGGGAAGAAAAGGTGGAGGGATGTGGTTTGATGCATCTCCATTGTAAATAGGACAGAAGGAGGGAAAGCGAGCGGCTGTTTACGATTCACTCTCTCCCTGCTGCGAGAGCAGGGAAGCAGCAGGAAGTGCATTTCCACACAGTTATAATTAACCGGAGGAAGTCATTGCCACGGGATGTTACGGGAGCCAAAAGTGTAAAGGGAGTTCAAAAAGGGATTATACAAATTAATAGAAGAGAGTCCCTTCAGAGGTTATTAAATAATGAATCCAGCTCCAACCTCTGGCTGAGCCGTCTCCGTGCTGCCGATTGCCAAGGCCAGGAGGGCAGGAAGGGAATGGTCCTTCTGCTTTTCTTTGGCTGAGCACCTGCTCTTGGTCAGTGTCAGGGATGGTGTTGGGAGAGATGAAGCTTTGACACGACCTAGCCTGACTGTTCAGCATTTTACTCTCAGATTCCTGTTCCTAGTGTAATACAAAAGGAACCCTGTTCTGATTTAATCCTGCAGCATGCCACCTTTCCTCTTTTCACTCTATTATCTGCCAGCCCAGCAAAAATTATTTACCATTTGGGGTTTTTTTGCTGTGTTCACTGCAAGTTTCTCTGGTTTATGTTTTCTAAAGGTGGATAAAAACCACTATTTGCTTACTTTATAAACTCTTGTAATGGGTTTGCTGGGAATTGCCACTTGAACCTCTTTCACAAGTTAAGGGCTGCATTTGACACTAAACTCGTTAGTTATTTTGGGTATGTTCTGTACATCTGCATCTTTTGCCCATGTACTAGGAAGTTGTTTTCCTTTCCTGTGTGAGTTTCAGGTGTTGAATCTGCTGTATTGAGTTACGTTTATAGTCATAAATTAGGTTTTTGCTTATTTAATCATATTTATAGCAGCATTGATGTCGCACAAATGGGAAGGAAAACATGTTGAACTTGTCATTCTTCTATTTGACAAGTCCAGTGGGATCAATAACACAATAAGAGCATGCTGGTTTGGATTAGGGGTCTTTTAAAATGATAGGAATTCACCACAAGACATGAAATGCTGAGAGGGAGGGCCAGTTTTAACAAAACTTCTTGTTCTGACATTAGTTTCCAGGAAACAGACAACGCGTGGCACGGTGGGTGCCTGGCCCTGGCTGAGCTGGGCAGGAGAGGATTGCTGCTCCCTTCCCGAATTTCAGATGGTGAGTTCTCATTGCTGAATGTAAGTTCATGAAATGGCAATTGATATTATTGGAGATCAAATGTGTGGCAATAGACTGGGATTTGCTGATGTGTGTGTGCTGAGTGATGACTGAAGTACTGAGTTCTGCAGTAAAACATCCACCATGGGGATATTTAAGTACTTCTGTCAAAAGCCTTGGCTTGGGCGTGCCTTTTTTTATACTTAATAAATATCTCTTTCCAAAATGGAATTAATTTCTTGGGGTTTTCTTCTTTCTTCTTCCCTCCCATGTTTCTTTCTACAGTTGTATAAAATAATTCTGTATGTCTCCGTGTTGTGTCAGTGTCATTATTTAAGCAGAATATATTAAATAATTGATGACTAACTTGCACTTTAAAGCCAGTAGCTTCTGCTATTTGTTTATGGTTAAATTTCAAAGGCCAGTTTCATGTAATTTATACATGAACTATTTATGTTTTAAATGGGTTTTTGAAATAGCAGGATGGAAAGAAAAAGAACAGGGCAGAGGAATTGTTTCTTTGTGTGTTCTGTAGTTATCAACATACACTGAATTACAGAAATATTAAAGTAATTTTGGTCAATGCCATACACGATGTGAATGACAAAAGCACACTGTAGCACTAGACATCCACCCTTGGGTGCTTTTACAGCAGTGTCTTGTTCTAGATGGTTCTTTGCATCCCATCTGGTGCTCCTGTGTTGAACAGAGAAGTTGAACACTAAATTTAAAGAGTATTTCAAAGCTGGTGTTTCATACTAGTAAGCTGGGTTGCCAAATCTTGTCTAGTTTGAAGATGTGCTGTAAAATGTGACATTTAATACAATTTATTACTCTGTCTCCATGGGAAGGGTTCATGTCCATTATAGCATGTGAGAACGTTTGTGCAGTGAGCCTACAGTTGGTTTCCCTTTTTTCATTACTTTTGCCCTTGCATGATAAAGGTGAAACAGTTAAAAACTTTCCAGCTTGCAGCTGGGGAATCATGAAAGGGCAGTCCTCCAAAGGTAAATCTGTCCTTCGGTTCTGACAAAACCCAAACTGTACACCTCTGTCAGGGAATCTGGATAACCTCACATCACAGATTTTAATTTAATTTGAAGAAGGGAGATCAGGTAGACTTCACCACTGGAGCTCCATATTTGTATGGAGATGTGGGAGAATAAATCCTTGAATTCTGTGGAAGAAACACCAAAAAGTTTTTGCTTGTTCACTTTAAAGAAATTCAGATTAACAAGTAAAGAGATACCCGACTTTTCTTTCTTAAATTGTGGATAATAGCAACTGAAGCTTTCTGCTTTCAGAGATGAGTGAGGCAAATAGCTTAAGGTAGTGTGAAAAGTGGCAGCGGTGACACATGACTCTGTAATTTCATGGTTGAAAATTAGGGATTTAGCAGCATCTGAACCTAAGATGGAAGCTTTAATTTTGGACTGGAAAGCAGCTCTTTCTCTTTGTTCCATCATGTGCTGATGCACAGCTCAATACCTCCCACTGAATTACTGCCCTGCTGTTGTCATTTCAGTTAATTGGGCTTTTTCTGTTACTGCAGTGCCTTTTTTCAAACTCAGATTGATATTCTTGCCTTTTGATAAAGTGGGAGAAGCTTTTCTCTATGAAAGATTAAATTAAAAATCAACGTATCTCTTGTTGTTTCTTACCTCAGACACTGAAGGTCTGTCATTTACTGTTTAATTAATAAACTTGTTACAATGCTCTCGCTGAGTTGCTGGCTCAAAACAGCACAGCACAAAACATGAGTTAAAAAAATTCTGGGAATTCTGCATTGTGTTGAATGCAGCTGCACTTCCTTGAGTAGGTTTACACCTGCTAGTGATGTTCAGGCAGGTGAGGATGTCCCTTACCTGAGTAATGATCAATGAGAAATGTAAACTTGTGTTTTTATGTGAATAATGCTTGCTCTGGGTTTGTTCTCCTTACACTGTGCAAATTTACACAGGGATCAGCCTTATTTTAGTTGAACTTTTCTAGCAGCTTGGACAAGCTGGACAGCAGCTTTAAGGCAGAGGGAATTCTGAGCTTCATTTTTTGGAGTTAAAGTATGGATGAACTAATCTGCATAATGAATTTCCATCACTGAAGAAAGCTCCCTTTTTTTGGAATTGTTTGAAATTGATCTGGTCCCAAAATTCTGCTTGCCAATTGAAAATTGAGCTAGCAATTTCTTGCTAACTGTTCTTCAAAATCCGTGTTGTAGATAGTTTAGTAAATGTATTTGTGTTCATGAATGACTTTCCATATATTTTAAGTACAGATCACAAGATTTATTTGAAAAATTGCCAGTTTATATACACAGATATAGAAGTAGGAAATAGTTTATGGCTGTATGTAGAAGGACACAGAAACTGATAGCGAGTGATACACATGTACTGAAACAAGACCTTCACCAGGAGAGTTTGCCTCAGGTGAAATAAATTATATAAATAACCTTTTAGGCCTGGAGTTTGAAGGCTGCCCAGTGTCTGTCTAACCTCAGCAAAGCAGGCATCTGAATTGCTTAGTTCTTCGTATTTTCAGTGTTGTTTTCATAGTGATTTACTTCAAGTTGAACATAAACTGCATTTATTAAACCTGTGCGGGCTTTCCTTGGTTTGGCTCGAACCTTGTTCTGAGTCAGTGTGATAAGAGGCCTCTTACACAGGGTTTGGGGCAGTTTATTTAAAGTGGCATCTGCCTCCGAGTAACTAAATTTGGTCTGTTGTTCTGTCTTAGGGCAGAATGGCAAAGGGCATCCATACACGGAGCAGTTTTTACAGTATATTCTAAAAAGACAGTTTTAATCTTAAGCTTGTTTAAACTACTGCACAGTGACATAAAAAGGTTTTCAAAGGAAAAAAAAAAGACCGAAAAAAACCCCTATTAGATGAAGTTAAGGCTGAAAAAAGACTATGACAGTATGTTATTGAGCAATATTGTTTCTAGAGCTTAAACATCTTTTAAGAAAAGAAGTTTTAAAAGTTATTTTACATCATACAATTGCAAAAACCCCTTGAAGATTCATCTAATTTACTTTGGCTTTAGTAATGAATGCAAAAATTCACTCATCAAAACCTGAGCTTGTACGAGGCAAAGTTCAATTACTTAAAAATATTAATATAAAATTATGAACATTATTTACATTGGAGAGATTGAATGTATCTTGTCATGGCCCAAGCCCAATGAGTCAAGGTTTGTAGAAATTTCACGATGGTGCTGGTAACCAGCTCCTGTCACCAGAAACTCACTGGAAGGAGGAGGATTAGGACACTCTTGTTCTCTTCCTTAAAGTGAAGACTCTGCTGCAGTCATTGGGCCTGACCCTCTTAGCGCCTTGCTGGGATTTTGCGGATTCTTTCTGATTTGTCCTTTTTTGTCCTTTCCCCTTTGGGTTGCACTGAGCATCCTGAGGATCGGAAGCGGCACAGGCGGCCTGTGCAGGCGCGGCGTGCCCGTCCTGCGCGCCATGCCCGTCGCCGTCCAGCCGGGCCGTGCCGGGGCTGTAGGCGGCCAGCTGGCACAGAGCCACGGCCGCCGTCTGCTTCTGCTCGTCACAGCTCTCCATGAGCCCCAAGTCCGGAGCCTCGCCGCGCTGGGCCGCGAAGGATTTGTCGCAGGTGCCGCTGCTGGGGTTCTTGGGGACGCACGGCTCTGCCCCGCAGGTCTCCTTCTCGCCGTTCGGAGAAGCGGCAGCGGCGGCGTTGTCGTGGGATGGGCTGTGGAAGGACGTTTTCAGGCTCGCTGTGTTACAGGAATCCTTTACCGACAGGTTCAGGGGCACGTCCTGCATTTCCAGGAAGCTCTGCCTGTCTGTTTTGGATGGGGTTTTGTACGTGGGCTCATGAGTAGGTCCTGTGCTTGTGTCTGCCTTTTTTGAAAGATTGAGGGGAACGATCCCTGTGTCTTCTTCCGTGTTGGACAGTGAGCCTGCGTTGTTCTGGCCGTCGGTCTGTGTGTGCGAGTCTTCATCAGTGACATTGATGCTGAAAGAAACGAGGAGAAAAGAGAATTTCACTACCAGTTGCTCTTTTAAACTGGGGCTGAGGAAGTGGGCAGGAAGAGGAAAAAATCGAGACTTTTAGGCTAAAAGTCCGACAATTCTGTTTCTCCTTTAAATCCCCCCAGTCCCATTCACCATACCCATCACTGTAATAGAGGTATTTCCCTCAAGTACTTAACACATTGGAAGTACACAAACACGTTGGAAATTCCTGGTACATTTAAGGAGAATGAGTGGTCTGCTCACTGTAGCACCTGTGTGCTTTGCATAGTTAGTACAGAACATATTTACTCACTGCTGTGAATTTAAATATATTTAAGAGGCATTGCGTGAAACGTGCCCATCTGCCTTTGCGTGTCCCTGGTAAACCTGACAAGAATTTGCAAAGTGTTATTTTACCTGTGAGGTGAATCCCCTCTCTCCTGCTGTGTCTGCACACCTTGAAGCGAAGGCGGTTGGTCAGTGCTTTTTCTCACAGGTCTGAAGGCTGTGAAGTTTTCTTCCGATTGGTCATACTTGCCCAGGGATGTGGACGATGACTTGTTGGAGAGGTCAAATAAACCCTCACACGTGTGGCTTGTCTGGGTGAAGTTGGTGGGGCTGGGTCTGCCCGGGGAGCCTGTTGCCGCGCTTCCGGCGAGAGGACTCATTTTGGCATTCTCTCTTTCGTTTTGGTCATCCTTAGGGTTACCTTTGGCATGCAATAACGTCATTTCTTTTTCATAATCTGCTTGTTTTTTATGTGAGCTTAGAGGGTATTGTTGGGAAGGGCTTAAAGAAGCTGGGTAGAGCAAGGTAGTTTCTTCCATCAGATGAGAGTTTTGGTCCCTGTTAATACCAGCTACATGTGAAAATCTGTAAAATGGAGGATCTGTTGGCCTACAAAATCCATATGGTATCGGTGGAGTGGAGTGGTATTGTTGGAACAATCGATAGTGTTCATATGCGGATGGATTTAGGGGTTTTGGAAGTGGCCCGGGGTGGGGAAGAAAGTGTCTTTGATCTTGTGTTCCATAGACAGAGAGAGCAGAGCTTTCACACTCCGAGTTACCTGGGAGCAGGTAAGGTGTGTAGATAGCAAGCCGGTGCTCATAGAAATGGGGTGAGTACTCGGGAATCATTGGTTGCATGTAAGGTGAAATGGAACCAAAGCCTTTTGTGGGAGCAACTTTATGTGGAAATTCTGGGAGGAAAGAGCCTGCCTTCCACGGGTGAGCCGGTGCGTGAAACGCAGACTTGGTGTGAAAAGGAGAACTTTTGGTAGAGAGGGAGAGGATTTCAGATGCCTCACTGATTTCTGGGCCTTTGCTGTCTCGGTGTTCTCCAACGGGAACGAAGGCCGAGGGCCTCACCATGCCCTCCATCAGGGGCTGCACGCTGATGGCACCTTCTGCTGCGGAGCTGGCAGGGCTTAATTCCTTCGGAATCGCAGCTTTTTGTCCTTGAATTGCTGCGTTTGTTGCCTGGTTTTGTAACTCAACGTTTTCCTTGGCATCTTCTTTTGGAAAAGGATATTGAGGCTTGGAATCGAGGCTTGACAGTCCATTTGTGACAGATTTAGAAGAAGTTGGTTTGACGGTAGACTCGAGCTGATTGATCTGTTTGGGCTCCAGGGAGCTGCTCTTTGGACACTTGATGACGCGATCCTGCTCCGACACCAAAGTGATGGAGTTTTTGCAGAGACCGTACTTCATGTGGTTAAAGAGATGGGATTTCTCATTGCAAGTGAAGGGGCACTGGAAGCACTTGTACTTGAACGGCTTTCCCGGTGGTCTTGGGATGTAATGAGGCTTCTTGGGTTTACGTTCTTTGAGGAGACTCATTTTTTCTTGTGCTTTAAACAATTAAATGTAATAGTTCTTTATAAAAACTTTCTTGTGGTTGGCTTTCCTCAGTTTTAGCCTCGTGATGTTTCCGGTTTTTCAGGTTTCTAGAATCCTTCTTCCCAGGTGAGGAGAAGCAGCCAGCTCCTGTGGTGTCTCAGGGAGGAGGGTGCCGGAAGACGAGGCTTTTGCCACTAGTAGTGCAGGAACTGAAACACAAAGTTTAAAATGAGCTGTAGTGCAACATAGGAACTAAACACAAAGTAGTGCCTTCTCTTAAGAGCACTTCTCTTCCCCCTCACACTGCATATGTTGTGTTGTTTGGGTTTTTTAAAACAAAATAAAAAAGCTGGGTGTCAGACCAGAGTTAGATGGGCATTGACCTTTGGCATGCTCCCGCACCCAAACACAGTCACGCAAGTGGCCTAATTTCCAGCAGCAGCACTTGTCACCTGCCTCGGCTGCCGGCTCGGGGGAGTTCTCTTTGAAAGCTGAAGGAACATTCATTGAGAAGATGAAAGTAGAAATCCAGGCGGAGCTGTTGAGAGAGGAGTGGAGTGGGTGGGATGGGAAGAGGCAGGTCCCGGCAGCGGCTGGATGTGGGGCGAGCCTGTCGGGCCGGTCCGGGAGAGCGAGGAGGGAATTTCCTGCTGTGGTGACACAAGGGTGGGGTGGACGGGTCGCTCTTGGGCGGCTGACTGGGCTCTTTGGGACTGACCAACCCCTCTCTCCACTGCTGTGGCATTTCCCAACAGCCCAATCTCAATGGATACCTCAAAAGTGCCCAATCTCTCGAAGGATAAAACCACACCGATTTTCTTCCTCTTCCTAATTCAATTAAGGGGAATGAGCACTGCAGTGTCTGACTAATGGAATCCTCTGCCTGATAAACACATCTCCCATCCTCCTGCCGCGTCGCTCCTCACAGATTGCACAGAGTTAACGCGGACACCCGAGTGGATTAACTCAGGGGGAAAAAGTGTCTGGCAGTAATTGATTTATAGGGGAAGGATCTATCTGCCTTTCTTTGGAAAAATGAAGGTTGTGGATACTTTATCCAGCCCAGCGATTTGCTGGGTAGATAAGTCGGGAGGGCTTGTACCGGCTTGTTCCATTATGTTCACTGATTCTGAAGGCGTGAGAAACTCTCGGAGTCAAGTTCTCATGATTTTATAGGATGTGTTATGGCAGAGATCTAAAAACTGATGATTTCATCATGAACTACAAGCATCATTATCAAAATGATGACTGTTGCAAAACCACGTACTGTATCTATTGTGTTACCCGAAACTACAGGAATACTAATTGGAAGAGTGACGAGATAGCTCCATTTTTTTTTTAAAAAAAACCTTTTTACATAGAACTTTGAATTAGTAGTATTAAAATACTGAGTTTATGAAAAGAATTGCTGGTAATTATGTGCTGTGAGATTTTAGTAGAGATGTTTTGCATTTCTTAAATCAGAGATTATTTAACTGAAAATGACAGGCAACACATGATGAAAACTGAAGGGAAAGCTACAGAATTGCTGCTTGGCTCATCAGGTATAGTAATTCTAGAAAATTGTATTAAATGTTGTTTCTGATGTCATAGAAGTATTAATTTTGTTAAAATAGCAATTGTGAAGGCACCCTTAAAAATGCAAAGCTGCTCTGCAAGTAGGAAAAGTAATCAAGATTTTTCCTAAAATTAACAAGTGGTTAAATGCTTCAGATTAATGAAAAAGGAATTTCTAGAGAAGTAGCTTTTTGTGTTTCAGGCTTTAATGAGGTTGTTTGAGTTGGATACTGATACTGTAAGAGCAACAAGAAAAAATGCATCAGCATGTTAAAATCTTGTCATTGGAGTATGGTTGAAATGGTAGTCCAATAAATTTTTTTTTAAAAATCATATATAGTATTTTAAAATATTTTAAATAACAATAGCCAGAAATCCTTTGAAATATTAAAAATAATATTTTTACATTAAAAAAATAAGTAAATGAAATATTGAGACATAGGAGGAGAGGTCCAGATAGGGAACTGGGCTTTTTCTTCTGCCTTGAGTGAGCTTGTTGCATTTATTTTTAACTAATGTTGTGTGACTGACATGGAAAGTTTGTAATGGACTCGGTCGAGTCAGTTTGTACCTGTTATTCTTTATATCTTCTTGGAAGTGCTTGTACTAATTATTCTTGAAAAAAAGATACTGTTGTCAAAACTCCATCTCCTTCTTAGGTGAAGCATTCATGATAACGTCTGAATCTGCATTCAGGTGCAGCATTTATAATAAAGGGATGGTAATTAGATTTCCTTGTTCTTCCAGCTTTCCTTTGCTTCATAATGAAAATTCCTGTGTGTCCTGTCCTCCCCCCTCTGACTTTGTACTTGGTATTTAACTTTGATTCAAGTTATTCCTGTTGGACAGAGTATTAACTATCATTTCTTAACAAGATAAAATGCGTTGTTGCAGTTTTAATGTTAGAAATTTCAAGCCTTGGAGCTCCTCTGCCGTGGGTACAGCAGCAGAGCATTCCAACAGCTTTTTATTTCTTTCTATTTAATTTGTTTTGATGGCTCCAGAACCTGCTGCTCTGACTTGGGAGGTGCAGAGAGCAGCTCATTTTAAAGGGTGTTTACCCTTTGCTAAACTTAGGTCAGTGCCAGCCAGGTGAATGTTTTCTTTCTCTCTTTTGCTATTTAATCCCTTTTTTTCTCATGGTTTGAAAATGCCACTAATAAAATATTTCTAAAGTTAGACAAGTAGGATCATTCCTCCTCTGGTCTCTAAGACACGGGAGTATCTGGCAGAAGGACATATTTTATTATTAAAAAACATTAAAACTATTTGATCACACAGCCAAAAAGGACGTTAATGGTTTAAAATAGGTGCAACCAATTAAAACTGTCACTATATAAATAATGTTACTTACAGCTGTACAAAGTATGTTTTGTGCTGCCAAAGTTAGAATTTAGGATTGGAAAGAAAATACCAAAATAAGTAGCTGCTTTTTCCTTTAACTTCAATGCCATTACTTGTGATATCCTTTAAAAAGTGGGGAAAAAAGTCTTCAATAGCAGGATAATTTTTATGACCTGGTTGTAAGAATGCAGATGGCTATATATTACTATAATTTTCTAGTTTTGAAATGTAGCAGTATTATTTATTTATATTTTCATTGAAAACAGGTTATTCAGATAATCTTGATTAAACTTGAGGTTATCTTAGTTGTTTGTTTTTGTCACTAGTAACCTCCTCATGGCTTTCGAACCTGTCGCCCTTTCCAGCCTGAGACTGACTGCTCCAAGTTTCCTTCCTTCTATTTTTAAAAGCAGGTCGTTGCTCCCTGCTCGCCTTTAACCTGTTGGCAAGTTCAGAAAACAGGAATGCAGTTGAACATTGTGTGTGTGTAAATATATAAACAAAAAATGTCCGTGGGGATGTGTGTATACACACATACGCACATGTGTATTCATACACACACATAGATATGTGCATATATATCTGTCCAGGTTGTTTTTTTAGGGTTTTAAGTAGTTTAAATTGTTTAAGATGCCCAGTTGATCAAAGAGGAAATTTCAAAATGTCTTTTATTACAAGCAGGGACAGTAATTACGTTTCTTTTTAGGACACTGCTTCAGCAAAGTACGTAACAGCTGCTCATGCCCACCCCATTATTATTGCAGGCTCCTTCTGGTGATGTGGATCTCTCTGACCAGGAGGACTCACTGGGGTGGAACATTTTGAAGGACATGCTATAATTAAAATATTGTGATGTGGCATTATTGCATAACCCAAGGACATGCCATTGTCACCTACCCAGGGTGTTGCAAGAACAAGATTTGTGAGTTTTATTCTAGCTGAGATTTTCCAGCGATTAACCACCCCTCCCTTCTAAACTTCCAGGTCCTTGAAACTGAAAGATAAATTTTAACACAACTGTTTGTTAATTAGGAGGAAACAGGGGCGAGAGGAGTGTGAGGTGTGGACCCACGGGAGCTGTGTGTGTGTCCGTGTGCGTCCGAGCGCGCGAGAGGAAGCTCAGAACAGAGATTAAACGCGTCGCTTCGGCAGCGTGGATGAGAAATAAAAATCTTCGTGCATACCAAGTTAATAAATCAATGCCTTAATACACTTTAATTGACTAGGAAATAGAAAACGATCTGGTTTTCTGCTAAATTTCCAGAAGCTGGGAAAATTAATAAATCAAAGCTAGAGCACATTATTTTCATACAAGCTTTACAGATGAACCTGACACGACTCTAGGAAGCAGAGTTGGCAGAGCAAACACAGCAATTTTAAGCAATACAGCTTTTTGTCATACTTCTATTAACTCCCTGAATAAAAAAATATAAAAGGTGCTGAAAACACCAGCAAGAGTTAATTATTGTAAAAACTTGCAAGAGTTAGATTTGCTCCGAGACTGAAATATTTCCCTCTCCTGCTGAAACTTTCTGCTGAAAGCTGAGACCGGTGCCGTGAGTGCACCTGCTGGAGTAACCCCGGCTGCTGGGACAGCTGGGAGCTGAGCACCTCAGATTCACTCCTTAAAATGAGCAGGTTTTATTTAAAGAAACGCTCTAAAGCAAGGTACTCACCGGGCACTGGGGTGTCCGAGAGCTGCCGGGCGGGCGCTGAGCTGGAGCTGTCACTGCTGGGAGAGCAGTACCTGTTCTCTGCCTGAGCCCTGAGTGAAACTGCAGGAGGCTGTTCCAGGGGAGGGACCTGAGCGTGTAGGAGTTGAGCCCTCGGGGTGTAGAGATGCACCTGATATTACTCCAGCCTGCAGCTACGATTCATTTGTTTGCGTCCACCGCTCTCATTGAGCATTACCTCAGCATCTCGGCTATCGAACAGAGCTCCCGTCGCTCCGTGCCCTCCAACAACCAAGTTTTGCTCTCAGCTCTGGTGGCTGTTCCTCTGGGAGGCAGAGTGCAGTGTGGGGTCAGAAATGGATATTTAACTTTTGTACAAGTGACTCGTGGGCAACAGAACCGACTGTACACGGGGGTAGCAAAGCAAAAAAAAAAATTTTACTCGTTTATTGGAGACTGACTTTTTTATTGAATGCCTTTGTAGCTTTAATATTCTTGCTCTTTTTTTTCCTTCCTCCCCCTCTTCATTTTTATTTAAATTTTTGTCCTTCATGAGTCTCCTTTCCGAAGGCGGGACTGAACTAACTCCAAGCTTGCTTGCCACAGGAACCTGCCAAAGCTTGTCTATAATCGACAGCCAAATGTGCAGGTCCTGGAAAGGGAAAGGAGTCACTGCAGGAGCGATTGATTGTCATGGCTGTGTGTTTGCTCAGGACCTGGGAAAGCCAGCAGTGGCATGGGAAAGTCAACTGCTCACCCACTGCTAAGTGTTGGGACAGGCTTTTAGTTGTGTTTTTAGTTAGAGTTTGTAAATGACAAATTTCTTGGTGCGTGTGCCAGTCACCTGGTGACATGGCTGAGCTGTTCAGTGAAATGATTTCCTCTCACACACGGGCTGGCAAAAAGAAAATATTTTGATACCTGTAGCTCTGTCTAAAAACCACTCCTGTTAATGCATAAACAAAGGGGCTTTTGGCTACTAATTCCAGCGTTACAGAGATGTTAAAACTTCTGTTCAAAACTCAACATGAGAACCCTCTTGTTTCATCCACTGCTGTGTAGATAAGACAGCTGCAGATTACTGTAACTTTCAAATGTATAATGGATTTTATAGCTGGCAAAAGTAAGATTTTTTGGAATGAAAATTATTAAGGAAATTGTCACTACAAGACCTGTTTAGACAGTGGATAAAAGTTGTTTTAAAATCAGTCTTTAAAGCAGTGTCTTAAAAATGATCTTAAAGGTGTTGCCTTTGGTTTGGTGGAATTATTTACAGACAGCTACTTCCCTATGTGGGTATGCAGATCACCATGCTTCCTGTTGCTGGGCTGGTGTAACTTTCGGAAAAAAAATTAAAATTGTAAGCAATCACTAATTTTAAGGTAGAAGAGTGGCTCTTGTGGTATGTTTTATTTTTTCCCTTAATTTTTTTAAATGATGTTTCTATAATGCAGCGTAGCAGTGTAAAAGGTGTAATATTACTGTCACATTACTCTCTCGTTGTTTATAAATCCTTTGGATTAAGATGGAATAAATTCTTCCATTTCGTTGTAAAATATTTTGAATAAAAATTTGTGCATTAGAAATGTCTGCCTGCAGAGAAAGACCTTTCAGTGTCTGTATCCAGAAAGGTCTCTGGAAGAAAATTGCAGTTTGTGGCATCTAGAGGAAGCTGCTGGACTCCTTCAGTGTAGCTGGCTGAACTGGGATAACAGAGAGTCAGAACTGGAACTTGGAATTTATTTTGCCCCTCCTTCTCCCCATTGCCTGACCTTGTGTTTGGAGGGGAGATGTGATGTCCGGGTGCTGCATCAACCCACGGAAAATGTTCTAAACCCAGCTACTTCCTGGAAGCTGCTGTTGTCAGTCAGGTCAGCTGAAATCAGCTGTGAGCAAAGTAGAACGGGAAGAAAAAGAACAGCTCATGTGAATTCTCCTTTGCTTGGGGCTTGGATGATACTAAAAATCCAGATTTGGGGAGAAGATTCGTTGGTGGACCCCAGAACAGAACTGTGAGAGCTCCAGTTTGTGCAGACTTCTAGAAATACTAAATTACAATTGCAGTAATGTTTCCACACTTACTTTTAACTCACTCTGTCAGTCCTGAGTGTCCTAGCAGTGACCCCAGTCCCCTGTTGGTAGCACCTTTTTCATTTACCTGAGCACAGGTCAAATTAATTAAGAGCACCAGGACTGACATAGTAAAATTTGGATTTATTGATACACTTCTGCCAAGTTGCCTTTTTTTTAAAAAATGTGGTTATTTTTGCATCTCTGTAGGGCTGAAGCTTTGGTTTTTTATCTTTTTTTGGCGTAGAATATACTTCTTTATTCTAGATTCTTTTTAAAATTCAGTATTAAATAAGTGTTTAGCTGTAGCTGAGTTTATGGATTTAATTACTGTAGCATAATTCTGTCATTCTCTTAAGTGTTACAAACTTCCTTGTATGTGCTTTTATATGATTTTTTTGGCTGAGCTTTAGCACTAAACAGAAAAACCAAAATGCCAATTGCAGAAACTCTGCATCCAAATGGGGTAAGCTTGCCCTGTTGTGGACACACCGCTCGTCTCATTTCTGTTTTCCTCTTGCACTTCAGAATTCCATTCCCTGGATGTATCAGTGTGTGCCCAGTGTTGCTCCAGTCAGTTTTCGACTCCACGTTCATCAGGGAGTTCTTGCCCTCCTGCTCTGGTGCCCTGCTGGTTGCACTCAGGACTCCAGCGCTGCTCCCAGGGGATGGCCACTGCTTGTCGGTCACCAGCACTTTGCCCAGGTCTTTGCAGAGATGCCTTACCAATCTGTGAGCTCCTTAGGTCTTCCAGGAGAGCAGAATGATCCCAGTAAATGTGGATACTGATGGACAGGGAGCTGGTGAAGCTGAGCTTCCCATATACAGGAAACGCCCTGAAACTGCAGTGTTCACCCGTGTCACCGTAGTTGTGTCTGGATATGTGGCTTTGAGCTAAGCAAGTCCTTTTTTTCTCTCTTGGATCGCTTGAACTGAAGTTAGGGAAGGATTTGGTCCTGAAACTGCAGTGTTCACCCGTGTCACCGTAGTTGTGTCTGGATATGTGGCTTTGAGCTAAGCAAGTCCTTTTTTCTCTCTTGGATCGCTTGAACTGAAGTTAGGGAAGGATTTGGCTCTCTGCATCAGCATGCTCGGGCTGGGTTATTCCCCACCATTCCCAGAAGGGGGCAAATGGATGTGGACAGAATTGCTGTAACTCACACCGTGCCCCAAAACATTACGTGATTCTCGTACAATATTCTCATAATTATTTTTTTTCTATCCCATATGAATAGTTATTAGTCTTAATGCTTTTTAAATAACACTTTTGAAATGTGCCTTTGTTTTTCATAACAATCCAGTCTCTGACTCCAGAGATATGTCTGGGCAGATTACTGTGCTGGTGTTTGGGAGCCACTTGTTCAGGATTACTGGAGCAAATTACTTGTATGGGAAAAGAATAAAAGCTCAGCAGTTAATAGCAACTGCAGATCCCATTTTTAGATATTTATTGTGAGGTGTGCTGTTTGGTCTGGAGCTAGGATGATCTTGCTTTGGGTTCCCATCCTTGCCCTGGGGCGGTGAAACATCTTGGGGGAAGTGGGAAACAGCAGGAATTGGGACTGTAGGCAAAGGAATGAACTGTTTATAAAGGAGGGTTTTTAATGGTGACTCTTCTCCCTGCCAGTCATTCTCACAGGGATGCAGAATGCACCTTCACCTTCTGCTTGACGCTCTGGTTAAATTCTCTTTCCAAATGTATTCTTTTAAACACGATTTTTGTGCCGAATATTTTTTTCCCTTTCTGCTTTAGTTTCAAAACTTACACCAGAGATTCTGAGCCAGTTCTCTTGCCTCCATGAAGTTTTTCTGAGAGAATCCACCAGCAGGACCTGAGTTGTGCCATGTGCAGTTCCAGGATTTATAAACTCCCTTTTCTTTGAGCCATATGTGGCGTGGGGCTGCTGTGATGCTGCTGTCACCAGAGAGCAGGGAGGCATAGAACAAATACTCCCAGACTTAACATATTTTTAGCTTTCAGTTATTCTCTGAAACATGTCAAATCTCATAAATATCTATATGATTAATATATGTTGTTTACTATTTAAATAAAATTTTAAAGTGGGGAATATAGACCAGCAAATACAACCTGATGTTTTATTTTGTTTCCTTGAAAAATACTGATGCTGCAGTTCATGAGCTGCTACGGTTTGGCATTCAAAGTTACATGTCACTATTTAGCTGTAAAATTTCAGTTGTTATTAGAAAGGATCATGCAGCTAAATTTGCATGTAGGAGAAACTTTTTCAGCAAAATAGCCAGAAGTCAACTAAAATCTCATGATCTGATGATGGATTTGTGTGTGATTCTACATTTGGAATTGCAGCATCCCAAAATGAAATAGTCCTTACTCTACAGTGTACGCTAGAACCAAAAACTTACATTTCAGTGTGGTTTCAGTATGATTTCACAGCTTTTGTTTTGTGCTGTATTTGTGGTTTTGTAGGCTTCAGACTATTATTTATAGGGGTTTTTTTATTTAATTGGGTGGGGATAAATACTAAACAAACAAGAGAATCCTAGTTTACTTGAATTTCTGGTTTGCTTGTGAAAGGACGTTATTAAAATTTCTCTTGATGACAGCACAGTATAAACTTTCTAGCTAATAAGGTGTGTCATGTAGAGGAACATGAACCTTCCTGGGCGTTCTTACCATGCTGGTGGTGAGCTGAAGAATGTTCTGGTGTCTCTCAAGGGCTTGCTGAGCCCTGAGTAGCCTCAGCTGTGTCTGCTCTGAGGCCACAGGGGCCTGGGCTATCTGTGCTGAAAGCCAGGGAGAGTCTCTCAAATGCAATCCGTATCAGTGTTTCACCAGGAAATACTGCTCACTGTGCACTATGTGATCCTGTTTCTGCTATAAAATCATGCATGTGTAAAATTAAGGTTGAAAACATTTGCATCACTGAAGAGCAAGAAAAGGAAGCCAGGGAAAGCAGATTGGAAGAGCCCTGTGGTTACACTTGCAGTGAATATGTGCTTATTTTGGGAGGATTCCAGCCAGGAAGATGTTACTTTTAATCTTCCTGCTTTCCTAAATACCCTTACCCATTCATGGGGAATAGACTGGCATAGTCCAACGATCCCTTGCTCCTTTTTAAACTGTGGCAGCAATGAAAGCAGCATTTGCACAGAGGGAAATAATGCTGATGGGATCCAGGGATAATGGGAAGTTCAGGAGTCTGCTACTGGTGGGTCTGTACAGCTGATCTGAATCTGGAATTTGATTTTTTTAATCTCAGAATAAATCTGGAATTTGATTTTTTTAATCTCAGTATTAATGAAAAGTAGAAATAAAGAATGAAAAATACGCAGAACCAGCCTTAACTTCTTCTGTTCATGGTTACCTTCAGAATAAAAGGAGCATTGAAGAACTGTAAGAAGGAAATAGGGAGTGCTGAAGGTCTGTTAGTGAGGGGCCTGGGGCACA
Organism: Callaeas wilsoni; assembly: GCA_013398955.1. Classification (NCBI taxonomy): domain Eukaryota; kingdom Metazoa; phylum Chordata; class Aves; order Passeriformes; family Callaeidae; genus Callaeas; species Callaeas wilsoni. Next base: position 53,389 of record VWPU01013512.1, read on the forward strand.
TCTGAGAGGGGACGTGGCAGGTTATGAACTTGTGGGATTCCATGACAAAATCATGATGCTTTTTACCTTTCCAGAGAGCTCACACACAACTCTACCAGTATCCAAAAAGAGCCTGGCATGGGGACATATTTGTGAGCTATTTCTGCTGAAGGCTAAGCTCATGGTTTCAATAGGAAGCACTGGTTCTCTCAGCTGATGTTTGCTTTCTGTTTTAAAGGTTTCCCATTGTCAGATGTATTACTGGTGAAAAATTTGTATGAAATGAAGTCTCTGGTGCTGTCAGAAGGTTTCAGATGGACTCAGCCAGTCTCAATAGGAGATGCTACAGCTTTGAAGGAATATCTGTGTACACACGACTGCTGTGTCTGTGATTTTAAAATTCCCTCAGCTTCTGGCGCAAACATCTTGTTGATTTTCTATTGTTAATTTTTTTCTTGTTAATTTGATTAGAATGGATATGTGCTCTGGGGCAGTACCCAATTGTCTGTGCTCCTGGTACAGAGAAGGCTTGATCATGTGCTCTTATGGAGAAAATACTGGATTCCTGTGTATTTTGTCTTTTTTTCTGAGAGCAGAGGGAACGGTGCTTACTGATGATTACATATAACTAGATATACTTAAAAAAGACCCCAAAATCTCCTTTGTTCAGAAAAACTCTACACACAGTGGACAAAGGGGAATTTTTGCTCGTCCAATCTCACTGTGCCATTCATGAAAAAAAACCCAAAACGAAAGTGAAGCCAATACTGCTTTTCAGTGCATTTTAGAAGGAGCTTTAACTTAGAGCAGGATTTCAATAGTCATATGGAAGTCTATTTTGTAGCTTCTGAAGCTTGTTTACATAGTGTATTTTTAAGGATTACCTTCTGTGTTCTCATATTCTGGAGTAAGTTGTTTGTTACGGATTTGCAGCTGCCAGGGGTTGGAGGAGAGGGACGATGAATTAAGAAGTCAGGCTTCTGCAGTATGTTGGTCTGTTCTGTAGTGGTAGTTAATTGTGAGGCTTTTGGCAAAATTCCAGGTGCTTTTCATCAGAGATACAGGAAGAAGTGGGGAAAAAAAAAAAAAAAGATCTACCTGTCTTAGGTGGACTCTTTAGAAAATTGAGAACACCCAAACCTGAAAGGCTGGTTATGGAGGAATTCCTTCTCTCTAACATGCAGGTGAACTTTAAAAGTGATGCATGGTCTTGAAAAGAGCCTTTTAAAAAGTTATAATGCCTATGTCACCGTAATAGTTTTCAAATTAGCAAGGAAGCATTATAAATAGTGCAGATTTTTTTTTTTTTCACTAGCCAGCAGGTATGAGCAAGAAGAAGTGCCATGTCTGGAGCCGCAGCAGGAAAGGTCCCTCCCCCAGCGCCACTGGGAGATGGGGTAAACACTGAGCAGGGAATAAATGACAATGAATTGCTTCTGGCTTTTTCACCATGGGGTTTATCTCAGTATTGCACAACTTTAGCCTTAAGGCTGGGCTTTCTTGGGTGATATTTCTTTTCTGACATGCAGTGTTATGACTTTACAGAAGTTTTATACTCCTTTAGAGTAAGTAATTCGTTTGCTCAGTAGGATTTCTCCACGAGCCTGTTCCTTCATGTCTTTAA